>JAUMHQ010000059.1:24148898-24162596 GCA_032361165.1 Enteromius paludinosus
GAAAGTGAAATCGCTGCGCTGCCATATTGGTATTCCTCACTGTTCCCATACATTCCATTGACTTAATAGGACATTGTGCAAATGAAAAAACATCACCTAACAAGTCAGCATTTTTAAATCCAAAGTATCCCCGTACATTCTTATACTGCACACACCCTAGACATTTAAAGGCAATTTACATGTACGATTTTTTAAGGCAACCTCTCTTTATTGTCTATGTTTATTCGTCGTCCCTTGCTCACAAAGCTCTACTTACCAGAGGTGGCGCTGTCACAGTCATCAATGTTACACTTCTTTGTGTTCTTCGGTCGAGGTTCGTGATCACAATCAACATGCTCATCTTCATCCTCGAGCTCAGCCTTAGTGTTGACACATTTAACCAGTCGGCGCTGAACACCTCCTCCACAGGACACTGAACACTACAAACACACAACAGACAAGCATACTAAACACACCAGTCGCAAAGCTTTACCAACCCAGGACTGTCTTGATAAGAGTCATATCCTAACATTTATCTAAAGTTGTATCTTTGTCTTCCCAATTTGATTCTGAAAAATCAATTTACACGGCCAGTTCATGTTTTTGAATCTGTATTAGAAAATATCTGGATTTAAGTTTTTACATGCGTAATGTCTTTTAGACTGTGTTTAGTTAGAGTGATTGGGGTATTTACAGGCTTTTTGGTATAAACTGAAACAATCTGATTATGAATTCATTATTTGGGTGCATGTGAACATAGCAATGTTAGCCTAGGTTTCCTAATCCAAAAGCATTTTTTCACGACCAGTGTCCAGTCAAGAGTAGAATGACTTTCATATCTCATAGGAATCCTAATAACAAACCAGCCTTATTTTGCAAAAGCAACACTCGCTCTGTTGAAGGAATAAGGAATAAGAAAACCACATTACTGGTTTAGAAAGTTGGTTTACACAACATAATATATATTCTGGTCCACATGTGCATTTAACATGGTCCCACATGATTTAACAACACTGGTACAGTATACACAGTAGAAGGTGTATAGAAGGGTCTCTCTGTGTCAAAGGCAGGTTCAGATGCTGTATGTACCCAAAGGGTAGACCACATTAGAAACTTAACTGCAGGATGAGCATTGCGAGTTCATTTAAGCACACTGATTTGACTTTACTGATAGTCCAATTATGTTACTTTCTACATTCAAGTCTGAAACTCTGCATTCACACTGTGAATAATCCATTACATCTCTTTATCTTCGAATATCTAGAAAGAAAAAAACGAATGAGAGATAAATACAAATGAATCAATCTTCTGTAATTTTCTTCCACTATTTGGGATGTTGCCATTTTCTGAAATTGTCACAAAAGAAGAAGAAAAACTTTCTAAGGCTTTGTTGGATGGTTTGATTACATGTAATGTAAGTAAAGTATACTAGCCAAAGTTTAGGTGGGTGGGAGATTCACTGAAAGTTGTTTTTAAAGCACAGTGTTTCTAAAAGTGAGGGAAGATACAGTAAAGGACAGTGAGAGTCATCTCATCATCTCAAATCTTTTCACATTTAATCTTTCATATATTCAAAACATTAGACATAGAGTAACAAGGTTTGTCTGCAGTTTCTTATTCTCTATCACCTTCTAGTTTTATGGTGCAGATTTCACTCACTGTGCTATGCTTATATAACCAAACAGATGTTCTTGTGTGTGAGCCAGATTTTAATAGGGCAGGGTTAAAGGCTACTTAAATTACAGTCTGTTTTTTCACACACAGAATTTCAGTGACACTGGATATATGTGTCACGAATCAGCAGACGAGACGTGCGAGTTCACGTGCAGAGGGTTTAATGATTAACTCAGGGTACATCCAAAGGTGGTCGTGGACCGGCAAAACAGAATCAGCAGAGGCATAGCAATAGAGTAAAGGCTAGGGTCGAGAACAATGGCATACAGGGTCCGTGGGGAGTGGCGAAGACGTAGATCCGAGAACAAACAACAGGTTGACAACGGGTAATCCAGCTAGACAGAATGAACGAGAAACACGAATAAACCAGGCTAGGGTGACGGGAAAACATTGAACTAACATAGAAAATGACAGACAAACCTGCTGGTATTTATACAGGAAGTACTAATAGAATGATTGAACCTGACAAGCAACAGCTGTGAGGGAGAGGTGTATGCTGGGAAATGGAGTCCGAATGAGAGAACATACACAAAAACACAGAGTTCATCGAAAGCTGGAGTGCCACACACAGTCTTTTGGCTGGCAGCTCCAGCTGGGCATGACAATATGGACTACTTTAATTTCTCACAATCATTCTCATCTTTGAAAAACAATGTAAGTGTACTTACAAAATGCCATGCATAGTGAAACCTTTTAAGTACTTTTCAAGCAACATAACAGTGAAAATCTTTAGTGTGATCTGCAATAAATGGGTTTATTTACCAGACTTGGAAATGAAGAATGAAATGCTAAAAAAATGAGTTTTATAAGTGAATGTTTTGCAAATAACATAATTTTGAGAGGATCGCTGGACAAATTAATCACGCACGGCTGGCAGCCCGCTATATAATCATCCCTCGTTAATTCACACCCAATCAAATAATTTCCCCTTCACTATACAGTAAATATCCCAGCTTCCTTTATCCCCGCATCTTGCTTTTGTGCACCCCACCTCCGCCCCTTCTCCGCCTTTTCCCACGTAATTCATGCCTTCCGCAGGGGGCAGACGGAGACCGAGCCGAACCCTGGCTCCCGGCTTGCTCCCCAGACAGCACGCCAAATTTGCTATTTCATTTACTATGAGGAAAGCGTGAACTCTTGAAACACAATTCTAAGCTGAATCTAGCACATGATGTTCCTATAATTCTCTTTTTGGGGGTTATTTTATTCACACATTTGAATGCCAAGGTTTTGTATAGAGTGCAGAGACACATTGTTAACCTGACTGACTTAAAAAAATCAAACCAAATATTTCCTCAAGTTTTATGTCACTCACCTGACCCCAGGACCCAGTAATCCACTGGTGGCATGGATGGACATTACAAGTCTGGATGTTGCTGGGCTGTAGGTCATCATCACATTTACCAGTTTCAGGGCAGGTGACCAGCCTCTGCTGCTCCCCAACTCCACACAGCTCTGAACACTGTGGGCATATATGTTAGAATCAACACAGAGATGAAGAGAGTAGCATGAAGAACAAGAAACAGGCACAGAAAGTGAAGCTTCTGAATGCTAAATCTCTTTACCTGCCCCCAAGACGATGTGTACCACTCTAAACAGTTGTGGATGTTACAAGGTATTTGGACAGGAGGTCTGGGGGAGGTGGCCTGGCAATGAAATGGCCGGAGCAACCTCTGATCTCGTGTGTCATAACACTGAATCTCTCTGACTTTCACTCCAACACCACAATTCTTTGAGCACTGCCAAAAGAGATAATAGTAGTGGCCACTCCCATTTTGTTTTCAATCATTGGAAATTCATAGAATTTAGAATGTTCGTCTGCGTGCATGCGAACTTACTTTACTCCACTCTCCAATTTTCCATGAAGAGCAGGGACGAAGGTAGCAGCGGCGTGCTGGCACTGGCCTAGTAGCTAAGTCACAGTCTGATGCATCACCAGTGCTGCAGGACACTGACCTCCAGATGGCACCAAGCCCGCAACTTGTTGAGCACTATATAAAATCATTTGTAGTATAAAGTACTGTTCACAATGAAAAATGTATGCAAACCCTGCTTAAAGGGATTTATTCAAATACAACATGTTCCTGAATAAACGTTCTCATTAACTCATCAAGTCATTAACATAAAATTTTAGAGTTAGGTTACAAGTTAGAAGTTATGGGCTCCAAAAATATTGTTATAAACGTAACATTTCCCATTTTTTATATTCAGGTTATAAAACCTTTTGTATGTATGCACACTCATGCACAGTCTAAGGATGAATAGTGAAGCAATATAATCCCTCATATCCATGTTTTTCCTAAAATAACATGGAACAAATTTCATTACTTGAAGGTTAAAGTTTTTCTGTTGAAATCTAGCGCTGTGGTGTCAGCATAATTCAAGGACTTTTATCTTAGTGGCCAACTGCTGTTTCTCAGCCCATGCTGGTTTTGTATCTAGAGAATGTGAAGAATGCATAATTAACTACTCACAGCACTCCAGTTGCCTTTTTTCCAGTGTGCAGGGGAGGCAGACAGGGAAAGAGAAGGCATGACCAGCCCAGGGGGCATCAAAGGGCTATGCCCAGTGGGCATAGATGAATGTACTGAATGCTCACTGCTAGTGCCCTGAGATGGCTGCTCAGTAGGAGTAGACAGAGAGGGATTTAGCCCAGCAGGTCTCAGCATTCGAGCAATAGTAATCTCATTGTTGTCAATCTCTGTCCAGTGAGGTAAGGAAACTGGTGTTCCCCATGGCTTTGTTCTAGGCCCATTTGTTTTGGGTGAAGCAATGGCTCTGGAATACCAACTTTGAGTCTCTGTGGCAATTGTAGTGTCCTGAATATCACTTGGAGTGAAGAGTGGGTGCTCAAAGTCACTATCCATTCCTGTAGGAGGTAGAGCTGTTGTTCCAGCTGCTGAGGTCATGCTACTGTAATGTTTGGCTAGGGCAGAGGAAGTTGGAAAAGGAACATACTCTTGAGAAAGGCTATCTGAGGTCGTAGTGAACTCTCTTACAGTGAATTCACTGTCCGTGTTAAATGATGGTTCCGTGAGAGAATCATATTTTGCAAGGTCATCACTGGAAGCACTGAGAAGATCCAATGTTTGCGAAGTTACACTCAGTGAGAATGTTGGTGAGGCCGTGCTCCCTTGAAATTGAGTAGTTGGAATATGAACATGCCTGTTCTCATAAGTTTTAAACTTAAAAACATAATCTAAAGGAGGTTCACTTTCACCTCCAGGAACATCTTCGCCAAATTCCTTTTCATTCTCATCTTCCGTTTCTGCCGTTATGGTTTTATCTTTTGGATTGCCTTTGTAATCATGGTTATTTGAGTTTGAATTCTTAAGTGGTTCAGGAGTCAAAAAGATGTTTGGCTCAGTTTCATATGATAATGTCTGCTTGTCTAGAATGGACGCATCTGCAGTTGATGGAGGTTTCCTTGTAATACTGAAATCTTTATCACTGTCCTTCCATTTGCCAAATAACCTAGTAACTGCAGAGGATGGTTCAGTTGTTGCAATGACAGGCAAAAAGTAATCCTCAGCAAATAGCTCATCATTATTTTCATCTTGTATGTCTTTCTTTTGGGGTTCATGACCTTCAGTGCCCTTGTTTTTAATGCTGTCAGAGCGCATAATGGTACTGTGTTTATCCGCAGTGGTGGATGGTGATGAGGTAGTTATAGAGACATCTGTCCCTGTCAGAGTAATGTCTCCATGTTTTAATCCTGAGTTATCAAATATATCCTTTTCATCTTTATCAAAGTCATACGACAGATCCTCATGGAATCTAATAAAATTGTAGTCGTAATAAAAATCGTCAACTTGAAGTTTTTTCACAATAGAATTGTTAGAGGACTTTTCAACATGACTATAATGTGAGAAATCATCTTCTATAATGTCATTGAGGTCAGACTTGCCCCTGGGCTGATTTTTAGTAGTACTGAAGTGGGGTACAACGTTTATTTCATTGAAAACCTCTTTGCTGGATGCTCCACTTCCTGACCAGTCATTGCCAAAGGTGTCCGAATTTATGGGGCAGTCCTGAAGATAGCATGGCATAGTTGAATTAGGCTTGGCTCTCGGATCACAGTCCATACCAGTATTCCAGCTGCAGGTCACATCGCGTATTTGGAAACCAGATGCACAGCTCACTGAACACTATGGAAGAAACAGTGTGTAAAGGCTGTCATGAGTCAGAAAATTGTCTCACAATGATTTAAAAAAAAAATGAGACCTTTTGTATAACAATTAATCACCAAAACAAATTAGTCTGTCTTATGAGAAAAGAAAGGAATAATCACCAAGCATGTGTAGTGTTTGTAGTATCGACAAAAATGAATGTGAAGATGAAAGAAATTAGACTTTTCCCCTTTCAAATTTTATTGTTTCATTAAAACCTTACGTTTTGATTTAATATTAATCTAAAATATTTATTTTCAAAGCGAAAAAAACATTAATACAAAATAAAGACAATTTTAATATAAAGACCCACCAATTATTAATATAGTAATAAATACAGTTCCATATTTCTATGTTACATAAAATTGTTCAATACATACGGTATATAGGCTTTTTTTCCTATTTTATTTCGCCATAAACAAAAGCTAAACTGGCAATAATAATTTAAGATAACACTAAATATGTTGTAAGTTTAAAGTAGCTAATTTACCATAAATTAATACAACTTTAAATGGGTTTAATTGTTTACTGTGTTTCTGCTATAACCTAAAAATGTAAAAAAAAAAAATTTTAAACATACTAATTAATAAAACCTATACTAATTTCTTCAGTTTCTTCCCACCAACACATCTAGTCAAAATACTATTTAAACAAAATTGGCTCTCACTTTAGATTAGGTGGCCTAATATACTGTACTGTAACTTACATTTAAAATAATCATTTGGCATATATTGTGTATACAGTTTTTTACGTTGCACTTATATTTTAAAAAATATTTATATTAAATGAAATCTGTTGTTTATTTATGTACTTAAACTTATGTTTACACTGTTGGCGCTTCCCTTACAACTTAACCCACCCTTAAACATACCACCAAACCTGTCCTTAACCCTACCCATATCCATGTAAAATGTTTTCCATTACAATGAACACAATAGGTACAGTGTACTTATTTTTTATGTAAGTACATAGTAGTTAAGGTCCCTTAATATATAGTGTGACCCAAAATTGTTTATTTCCATTTTTTCTATGATGTGCTTAAAACAAACAAACAAAAAAACTTACATTTTAATTAAACGGAAATAAAATGCACTTTATATACATGACATGGACATTTTTCTTTTTTTCCAGCATATAATAGCAGGCAATACGTTGGTGCAATTAAAGGATTTTCATGTTCACGGACCACTGATGTTATTATATGTCCAAATACTATGACAGCAGTATGTTTTGCTACACTAGTTCTGCTAAAATGCTAAGGCTACAGTAAAACCTTTCTTCACAGATCATTCTGTATTCTTTGTGTACAGTATGAACCATCCTTTTTTATAGTCTGGTCACTATTTGAATCGCAAGAGATTTTTCTTGTGGCTGATATACGCTCACCTCTGACCAGCTTCCAGTGGTCCAGTCAGCAGGACAGGACACATGTTTGTTACACCGAACAATTGACTCAGGCTTAGGCAAGTGTTGACATTCAGCTGGCTGAAGCGCTCGTTGCTCATCCAGCCCTAGGCTCCTAATACACAGAACTGTTCTCTTACTAAGCCCAATGTCCCCACAGCTAGATGAGCACTTCTGCCACTCTCCAACCCACCATCTGATGACACAAAAACATCACAGGAATTTACTGCACTCTTACTAGACTGATGATTACCTTTAAAAGCAATCTAGTGGACTGCTACTGATGGGTGTTTAAAGTACAGGTCTGTCCAGCAATAAAACTCACATGGCAGGACATGTCCCCTTTTTGCAGTTACTTTGCTTATCATCCGGTCTAGTAGATGGATCACAGTAAAATTCCTCGACGATACCAGATGTTCTCTCGACACAGTGCACAACTTGCCTCTGCACACCTGAAAATAAAAAAGACAAACTGAAGAGCAGCTGTTTACAAAAAAATTTAAGAAATAAAAAATACATATTTGCCAGTGCACACAAGTATGTACTCAACATCTGGCAATCACATAGAGTACAGAAATTTTATGCATTTAAACAAAGAAACAGCTGACAACTGTACCACAGCCTGCCCTTCTTTATGGGCAAAACATTACAAAAAATTAATGTATACTTCATAAAATATATGTCAAATAAATAAATGAACAAACTTTATGTAAATGTTTGGTCGGAACAAAGAAAGAAAGAAAGAAAGAAAGATTTACTTTTTGTGATTTCATAAAAATGTTTACATTGTCCTATTTAATAAACTCTAGAAATTAATACGAGGAGACAACTTTGCTGAATGTAATAATAATGTTAAATCTTAACTTAATCTTAGCAGTCCTGTAGCTCTAAAACACAGATAGCAGCAAATCCACCTTAATTACTCTTTGCTACTCTCCCCTAGGAACTGAACTGACTTAGAGAAGGAGAAGAGATGTGTGTACTCTCCTCTGTTGGAGTCACGTCTTGGGGCTGATTTCGAACTTTATTTGACAGCTTTGAGAATCAGAGTCTCCAACCGAGAGATGTAGGGACCCAGAGTCCAGGGGCTTCACAGACTTCACAGGTGTTTGAAGAATATTATCAGATAAACCCTCAAACAGATGGGATAAAGGGCCCTGGGGCCCATGTGTCAGTCTGCACTGACTGGTGTGACCCTCAAAAGCGCTATATGGACATTAGGTGGCAAGTCCCAAAGCTAGAATTTGCAGAACGCTATGGAACATTGTTTATATGTACATAAATGTGTAATTAGAGTCACAAAAAATGTAAACGTAAAACCTGATATGACCTGATTTTCATTATAAGATTTTTTTTTTTTTTAATCTTTTTAAATTATTTTAAATAAATACAAAGCAATTAATTCTACAAAATGTTATTTTAAATAGTGGGAGCTCTTAATTTGAATTCTGCTGTTATGATGTAGAATAATTGATTTACCTGCTGTGCCAGAACAATTAAATGATGTAATTTGTGTAAGCACTTCAGTCAAATTAAAGATGAGTAGCGGGTAATTGCATCTAAAAATAATCATATTCAAACTCTTCAACACTACTGAGACCGGACTTGTAATATGGACAGAGTTGCTTCTTATTCTTATATTAAATAAGAAATACAAATTGATGTTAATAAAGAGCTATCTGTTAATGCATAGAGAGCTGTTGTATCATTGCCATTTCAAAAACATCTCAATATAAACACCCCTTTTCTGTTAGCAATATTACAGAAATTATGAATACATACATCTGTTGCATGTGACCACACAATTCCAGCCTCTTAACACACTTAACACATGAAACAGGGATTTAAATGAGACATTTATCTTTTGTATTACCAAAAAATGGGCTGCTTCCTGTGGAATGCAATTGCATGCAAATCCTTCAGCCTAATATTTAATCTACACTGACATGTTCAATTCTCTCAGACTAAATGTTGGTGACTGCAATACAAGGAATAAAATATACTTTAATATTAGTGATTTACTTTTTAGTCTTCCTTTCATAAGCAGGTGAAGGTCAGATATGAGGAGAAATGTTAAGATTATTAAGATTAAATAGAGTAGACGCTTGTATTTAATAATAATAATAACTTTAATTATAATTGCAGAGTGATCAAAGGACACTTTAAAGAACATTGATTAAACATTACACAAAGCGTTTCTTCAGCATTTCTGCATGGCGCCTAATTACATTTGTAACGTGCTCTATTCAAACATCAGTATCACCGTCTGGAAAGTATTAGTGTATTAA
Organism: Enteromius paludinosus; assembly: GCA_032361165.1. NCBI lineage: Eukaryota > Metazoa > Chordata > Actinopteri > Cypriniformes > Cyprinidae > Enteromius > Enteromius paludinosus. The sequence continues at coordinate 24,158,413 of JAUMHQ010000059.1, forward strand.
CCCAGTGACCAACAGCAACCACCTGCGATCCTTGGATCAAATTTGACACACTTTACAAAACACTAAACATAATCTGAATTCTTGATTAGAGAACAACAATCTAAAGACCCCTTTTACTGCTGAAAATGATAAAGGGAAATAATATGTTCTTAAAACTCAGTTAATTTTATTTATTTATTTATTATGTAAAGTCACTTGGATTTAAAGGTAATAAAATTATTTAGTCTTTAACTTCTGTAACATCTGTAAGTTTAGTTGGCTGTTATCGCTTTGAGAATTAATGCAGAGATCCACTATACAAATAAAAATGAGGCAAATATCTGCTTTCTAAAAAGAAATGCTGAAATATCTCAGAGAAGATCTTGATTACTTGAGAATAACAATGAATCACTTTTTCCTGAAATTAAGTGGAGGTAAACGTCTATGCATTGCCATATAGAGAAGAAAAATTAATTTTCATAAAAACTAAATTACAGGGCTGACACATTAGCCTATTGCGGTTTTATTTATTTATCATACAAATGCACATGACATAGCTTATAAAAACCAGTAACACCTTCTGTAACTGTAAGTGTGTCTGCTATGATGTTTAAATGAAAAATGACACTGACATATCTTTTTCATTTCCTTTCTCATACTATGGTAATAAGAAGTAACAACGTATCATAACAAAACATTTAATTCATTCATTTTATTTGAAGACCTGACCCTCCTGCTGTGGGCAATTGACTAATATCTATTTTTTTATGTTGTGAGATTTTTCACGCGTTGAACCTGAAATCCAGCTTAATTTAGCAAAACAATAATTTCAAGGGCATTGGCAGATACAGGCTTTTTTTTATCTTCTGTGCATAATGAAGGCTTTGTGAAACTGCACAGTTTTTCCTACTGAGTTTGAGTTTATTTAACATAAAAGTAGCAGTTAGCTGCTCAAGGATAACACAAGGTTGCAGAACTTATTTCCATTGTGGCCTTTGATTTTGGAAAATTATTGTCATGGCGACGGATTCACAGATTTGAACACTATATATTTTTCCTATGAGCACATTTTCTATCATGTATGCCAATGAAGGACAACTGAACCAATCAGAGTGGGTTAGGATATCATTGCCTGATAATTTGATGTTTTTACGTTTGCATAATTCCTTCACAACATATCTGAAAACAGTTTCTAAAAACAAACTGCATTAGCCATTCCAAATGTGTGTTCAATAAGCTGAAAGAAACCTGTAAAGGTAACTCAATTTGTTTTGTTGTCATTATACAGTAAATATTCACTTTCTCATGCATCCACAGAGGAGAATTACAGAATATGGGTCACGTTCAGCTGACAGACACCAATGCATATTTATAATTATTTCAACACAAGACAGTCACAGTCAAATCCCTAGAAGCTTCATTTGTTGTTGCTGCATGCAAGTTCTGCTAATTCACAATCCAGCAAACTGTGAGTCATACTGGCAATGTAATGCTATGTGTGCAATGTGATTATTTTATCAGGTGATAGGCAGTGGGTTTAATCAGTGACATTATTAATGGATTTGCTATCAGGCATCTTCTCATCACCCCCCTCAACCTGCTTCACTAAGAAAAGCTGAACAATCGTATTGCACTTTCCATTTTTCTCCCTGAATGATGACGTGAGATACTATGGCACTTCTCAATGCAGCAGTTCAAAGGGATTTTCATTGTGAAAAATGCTGCCATTATAGGAATGATCAACAATGGCAACATTTTTCACAATCAAAACACTGCCGTAAACTCAATAGCAATAAAGACGAAAATTACGGCTAATATGGTATCTAAACAAAAAAGTTATCCAGACTGAAACAAAAGAAAGAGTGATGTCAGCTTCAGGTATAGAATTGGTTGGTGAGATACAAAACTAGTTTTGAAAGCAGAATCGATAATGTTCAAGTTTATTGCTACTACTTTCTTATATAATTAGTTCTTATATATATTAGTCCCAGGGCCCATTTAAAGGGACAGTTCACACAAAAAATTTAATTATCTGTAAAGGAAACAGGGAAATACAAATCTTTTTTTGATTTGGTTCTTTTAGACAGATCATTTCATTTGTACGTTTATGTAATCACACAAATATATAATGTAATATATTATTATTATATACATATCTATTATATATTATATATAATATACATAACTATTATTAATTATTATTAATTATTAATTATTAATATAATTATTAAGAGGTGCACATCAGTGTCAGCAGAAATACAAACATTAGTAATGACTTGTGCAGAAAGTTTGTCCACGGTCTAAAGGTGTGATCACATTAGCAAAATTATGGCAAAAAGGTCTATTGTTAATTGTGTAGTGATGAATGAAGCACACCTCAGACAGAAGCCACTTCAGGAATTTGCATGACCAACTTGAATATGAGCAAACTTTTCTTGTGCTTACGTGAAATTACTGTTACCCTTTCAGTCGAATCACTTCGACGTTACATATGGGATCTCGCCTGAGAGACCAATCGTCTTCGAGTCTTTGGAAAAAGGCCAATGAAAAATGGCATGCAATAATCACTGCCAGGTGCACCTTATCACAGAGTGAGTATAAGAGGGCACGACTGGATTGCACATGCAGGTTTTCGCTTTCGGAGCCTCGTCAATGCTGTATTGCTGGAGTCTGCTGGAAGAGGAGGAGAAATATCTCAAGAGTTCCTGCTTGGAGTTCACGCTCTCTCGCCACCTCAACCTTCACTGCGGGACCCGCGAGACTGGTAGCCTTTTTCAAGGCTTTGAGCAAACCAGTCTTTTTGCTCGCCAGTTAGTGACCTCGATCCTGAGTGCACGCGGTGCCACGGGAGGTCCTCCCTGGGCATCCGGGCTGCACAAGAGAGCGATAACATTCAATAACATTCTCCGGGATGTCTATGAGACCGTGCGCTTCTGAGTGTGGGAGTTTCCTCACTTCCTCAGACGGGCATGAGTACTGTCACTCGTTCCTGGGCCGGGAGCACGCTGAGGCAGCACTCATGGATGAATCATGTGTTCACTGTGGGCGCATGACCATCACTACATTGAGGTCACGCCTCTCATTTGTGAGACGGCTCCCTGTGCATCCTCCCCGCGGTCCGGTGAGCCGTAAAGGTTTCTCCGCGACTACAGCGAGGCGCCTAGGGGACCTCACGTTGACGGTGCAGAAAGTCCCGTCAACCGTGGTTCCAAGGATGACGCTCCCCCGAATGCCACTGGGCCCAGCGTCTCCTTTGGTGCACCCGAGGATGTTGAGATGTCTGCCACTGCATCAGAGGGAGAGTCGGGTGGCGATGCGCTCGCTGGTTCGGGACAGAGGCCGTCCGCGGTCGCTGCTCCGTCCCAGGCGGATGCTGAGCTCTCGGCTATGCTCCTCCGAGCCGCCGAGGTGATCGTGTGGATGATTGGTTTCTGAGTTCTCGGACAGTTGCTCCGTCGCGGTCCCCCTCAGTGCCCTTGTTCCCGGAGGTGCATGAGGAGCTGACTAAGTCGTGGCGAGCCCCGTACTCATCATGCTTGGTTACCGCTCCTCTCCCCTCTCCACCTCTCGACGGAGGGGCAGCCAGGGGTACGTAGCCCTGTGCAAGATCAGGGAGGATGAGGAGCAGGTTCTGCTGGTAGCGCCATACTGGCCCTCCCAGACCCGGTTTGCCGACCTAATGCTCCTCCCGGCAGCCGCTCCTTGGAAAATCCCCTTGAGGAGAGACCTCCTCTCTCAGGGGATGGGCACGATCTGGCACCCGCAACCCGATCTTTGGAACCCTCACATCTGGCTCCTGGACGGGACGCGGCAGACCTCTCCGGCTTGCCAGCAGCCGTGATCAACACCATCTCTCAGTCTCAGGCCCCTCAACAAGGCAGGCCTACACTCAGAGATGGGGTCTGTTCATCGACTGGTGCTCCTCACGCCACGAGGACCCATAGAGATTAAAGTGTATGTTGCTGCCATTGCAGCATACCATGATGCAGTAGAGGGTCAATCCCTAGGTAAGCAACAGCTCATCAATAGGTTCCTTAGAGATGCGCGTCGGGTTAATCCCCTGAGAATGTCACCTCACTGGGGGGGTAGGAGCCTGAGTTAGTGCGGGAGGTTGAGAGGTACCGTCTATACAGTGAGGGTGGGAATCTGCTGACTTCAACTGGGGATATCGTCGGGCGGTGGAAGGAATACTTTGAGGATCTCCT
>JAUMHQ010000059.1:24162659-24175335 GCA_032361165.1 Enteromius paludinosus
GTCGATCTACGTTCCTACTCTCACCTATGGTCATGAGCTTTGGGTCATGACCGAAAGAACGAGATCCCGGATACAGGTGGCCGAAATGAGGTTCCTCCGTGGGGTGGCTGGGCGCTCCCTTAGAGATAGGGTGAGGAGCTCGGTCACTCGGGAGGAGCTCGGAGTAGATCCGTAACTCCTCCACATAGAGAGAGGCCAGCTGAGGTGGCTCGGGCATCTGTTTCGCATGCCTCCCGGACGCCTCCCTAGGAAGGTGTTCCGGGCATATCCCAACGGGAGGAGGCCCCAGGGAAGACCTAGGACACGCTGGAGGGACTATGTCTCTCGGCTGGCCTGGGAATGCCTCGGTATTCCCCCGGAAGAGCTGGAGGAAGTTTCTGGGGAGAGGGAAGTCTGGGTGTCCCTGCTTAGACTGCTGCTCCCGCGACCCGGCCCCGGATAAGCGGGAAGAAGATGTACGTATGTATGTATGTCTCCGCCCCCCCAACCCATGCTTCAACTTTTAAATAATGGAAACGATAGAAGTTGGCATACTGACGGGGCCCCTATATGGCCCCCAGGGCGTTGGGAAGGTTATGTGCAGACTCTCCTGCTGACACGCTTGCCTGCCTGTCGGCACCGGTGTCTCCACGTAACGCAGCCTCAGGGTCGTGGCCTGTTCCATGGGTCTTTTCCCATATGTAACAAAAAGTGATTAGACTGAAAGGGTAACGGGTTACATCGGGTTACATCTTTTTGCCACAACCCTGGGTCGCGCTGACGCTGACTCAGTTCCTCAACGAAAACCTGCATGTGCTATCCAGCCGTGCCCTCTTATACTCACGCTGTGATAAGGTGCACCTTGCTGTGATTATTGCACGCCAATTTTCATTGGCCTTTTTCCAAAGACTCAAAGACGATTGGTCTCTCAGGCGAGATCCATATGTAATGTCTCCGCTCCCTTCTTCAGGGAACGTGGGTTACGTACGTAACCTAGACAAATTTCACACAAAACAATTCACAGAGCAATAGAAAATGTGACCGCACTTTAATATATTATTAGACCATCCAGTGAAATAAAGTATTGCTTCAAATTTGAATTAATGTTACATCAGATGGTCTAAAGTCTGTTTCCTATAAAGTTCATGTCCTGTTTAATTCAGGAAAGTTCTCTATCTTGCCTGCATTTTTTGTGAAAGCAATGCCTGCCAGAGAGCTAATTTATAGTCTGTTTGTTCAAACTAGCTATAGAGCTAGATTGAACAAACAGATCAACTCAGCTATTTCCTGCACTTTTCAACATTTCTAGTATAATATGAAACTATAACAAAGCAGTTACCGAAAGTAAATAGGCAAATCAGTCCAGATTGGCTCAACTTGAGCATGTGCGTAGCATAAGTGTGCAATAAGACGACTCCTTACCAGTTCCACATGTGGCGCTGCATTCAGTCCAAGCCCCATAAATCCACTGGAAATAAGAGACAGCAGTGCCATTGTTGGAATCGACAAGAGTGTCTCTGCTTATGGTGTACTCATACCTCACCCCTGGATTGGTCTCTTGAAAAAGCAGCTGGAGAACATTGAAGGCAGATTAAAGAGAATCATTGATGTGTACAAACAACATACAAACCCATAAATCTCAAACTTGGAATCTAGGGCAATGTCCATATAACCAGATATCAATATGTCAGGATTCTATGATGTCGTATTGGTTTTTTTTTTTTATAAAAAAGCTAAAATTAATGAAGTAGCAGTTTCTACAAATTTGCAAAGAGTTACATGAAAGTCTGTATGTGTGTGTGTTTAACTTTATAATATTATCAATGAACAATAAGTTTGTCATTGAATATTGTACACTTGAAAGTATGCAATTTCGCATATACTATTATTATTTTTAGCACATATTAATTACAATATTGTGATACATTGCACCTTACCTAATTGTAACTGTATAAATGTATTAAATTACGAGGCAGCTGCTAGCCCTTAATGTAAGGTTTTACATTTGTTGGTGTTGAGACCAGCAACTTTTTCGAAAGTTTAAAATGCAAAATCTTATTGGTGGTACAAAGTACTTTGATTTTTCCCTAAAAAATGAACCAACATATAATTATAACATATAGTAATAGTTTTTTGTCTTTGACAAGCAAAACCTAAAAAGTGAGTTTGCAAGCTGTTCTCTTCCACATGGGATTTAACAATATGGAGAGTGATAAGAGAATATTTCATTTGTCTGGCTCCCGCTGCTGTAGACATCCTTCTCTCTCCACCCGCTCTAAGGCTGCGAGCCAAAGACCTCGAATCATTCTGTGGGAGGAGGTCCTTTATCTAGGAACTACACATACTAGCCTATATCCCTAATCAACAGTATCTTCACTTTAATGAAAACCATGGCTACTGTGTTCATAAAACTCAGTCCGTTAATGGTTACAATTGGGAATAAGCCCTTTATCCAATAAATTCACTCATTAAATCCCCTAAATCTTCAAATATGTTTTGCTATTTAAACAAGGAACAGAATAAAATCATACATTAATCTTTTGTTGCTGAAAAAGATCATACAGCTACTTCCTGCTGAGTATGCAAATCCAGTGGGTTAAGCATTTGACATCACTTTCCCTGTCAGATAAATCTGTTCTGTTTTCTCAGTTTAAATATTTACTGTTGACAAAAAAGGAAAAAGAGAAAAGCAGGATGTCATACATTTATGAGTATATTTCTTATTAGAAATCTTTACATAAGCAGTTAATGCTCTGTGCTCAAGAGAAATTTGCTTTTTTTAATTTTTCCTAAAGCATAGGCCTGCTATCCATTATAGTTTCTGAAGCTGTAATGTTTCCTTTGGATGATATAAAAGAAACTGTTTGTATATCTTTATATGTAACAACTGTGAGACATTAAATTATAATGTATATCATTTTAGGTCTCTATTTAAACTCTAAACCACATTTCAGGCTCAGTTTCACTAAACTGTGACCTAGTTTAGCAGAGCACTTTAGCAGGTGCCTGTGAAAAGAGACAGGCCTCAAACATCACATGCTAGATTCTGCTCATAAGCAGTACGTGAGACTTCAACATGGGACTGAGTACCTGGATCCACACTGGCTCCATAGTTGGTCCGGGGGAAGATAGGTTTTCCAGCTGCCCGGTCCTTTCGTAAGTAAATATTGTTCCTGCTGCTTTATATTCGCCATTCCACTGGATCGTCCAGCCACCGTTTAGGAAATATTTTTCAGGGTCATTACTGCGCAACGCCAAGTAGTTCCCAGCCTCTGCGACTTCCTCGATATGGATGTCCCGCGCTCCTTCCGGAATTAGACCTATATCTACATAGCCTGAGAGACAAAAATTACCTCAGCTTATGCAAACAAATAAAGCAGAAAGAAAACAAGCATGCAATGTTATGTTTATAAAATGAATGCTACTTTAAGTAAAATATAAACTGAAACTCATTTTACAAACCGAGCCCTTCACTGTCCTCAAAGGTCTTCCTCACTGTTTCACATGTAGATCCATTTCCATGGCACACTCCACACTGATCCTCAACTGCATCTGAGTCAATCTCATAATCACAACCTAAGTACTGACATAAAGAAACAGATCATAAATTTAACTAGATTTATGTTAATTATTGTGATTTTTTTTGCAGCTGTTTGTACTCTCATTCTGATGGCACCCATTCACTGCATGGGTCTGCTGGTGAGAAAGTTATGTAATGTTAAATAGCTCCAAATCTGTTCCAATGAAGGAACAAAATCATCTACATCTTGGATGGCCTGAGGGTGAGTACATTTTAGCTAATTTTCCTTTTACATATACTGAAAATACAGTTTAGTTTTAAGCCACCATTAGCCAGTTTTATTTTTCTTTAATAAGATACAAATAGAAAATTAAGGAAATATATACACTAAATTTAAACACAGATTGCATAAAATGTAAATACTCAAGGTCAGAGGTCAGTATTCAGTGTGGCCATCCTTAACATTATGTACGTCTTAAATTCTTTCACTGAGACTGTGCTGAAGTTACCCTTTCACAAGTTACCCGAATCACTTCAACGTTACATATTGGAACTTGCCAGGGAGACCAATTTCCTTTGAGCTTTTTACAAAAGGCCAATGAATATTGGCGTGCACTGATTGTGCTCAGGTGCACCTTATCACTGCGTGAGTATAAGAGAGCACGAGCGGAGTGCACATGCAGCTTTTCGCTTCAGAGCCTTTGCCGTTCAAAGCTGGAGATCCCCTGGGCTTTTCTGAAAGTGACGGTGCGATCTACTGAAAAGAGTTACTGCTTTTCCTTTCTAAAGGCTTGTGTGCCAGTCATCTGCATTCCAGTGAGCATAGACCTCTGAGTGCACGGAGTTTCCGCATTAGGTCTTCCCTGGGCAACCGGGAAAAGAGTGAATATTCCACCACGGTGGGTGAAGCATTCTGTAACGGGATGTCGATCCGGCCATGTTCTTCAGGGTGTGCACTATGCAACAAGCTATTGCAAAGAAGCTAACGTTAAAGTGATAAGTAACGTTTTAATCGCTAACATAGCAGATTCATGGAAAATTACATCTGTAATCACCATTTTTGCCACAACTAATTTTTTAACGAATCAGCATCAACTACATTAAAGAGAATCGTTTTATTTAAAGTGAATAAAATTCTCTACTTACTGGAGTTCAACAACTACTAATGAACAGAGACACAGTCACATACCTGACTTGCAGGTGTAGCGTAGTTAGGTGAGATGAACTGGGATATTAGGCAGTGGGCCAAACCACTGTGAGGATTTCCACTTACACTATATATTTTTTTAGGTATACGTATGTGTATTTTTGATAATAGACAGTGCTCATGAGGATTTACGCCCATGAACCCACGTTACACTTTCTCCTGCCATGGCTCTGAGGTTGTGCTGACGCCGGCTCGGCTCTCCAGCGAAAACCTGCATGTGCACTCCGCTCGTGCCCTCTTATACTCACGCAGTGATGAGGTGCACCTGAGCACAATCAGTGCAAACCAATATTCATTGGCCTTTTGTAAAAAGCTCAAAGGCAATTGGTCTCTCTGGCGAGTTCCCATATGTAACGTCTCCGTTCCCTCCTTCAGGGAACGTGGGTTATGTTCGTAACCTAGACGTTTTCTGTAGTAATCTTTTAATATATTATACCAGACAACCTTCAGCGCTTCCCAGAGTTCCTCTTTAGATTTAAGCTGTCTTTCATTGCTTTCTCTGTCCAGGTGATCCCACACTGCCTCTATAATATTCAGGGCTGGACTCTGTGGAGGCTGGTCCATGTCTATCAGTATTTTTAATCTCCAAATATGATTTAACTGCATTAGCAGTGTGCTTGGGATTATTATCATGCTGATATATAATCACTCCAAATCAGGCATTCTCCAGAGGGAATGGCATGACAAATTAAAACATGTCTGTACTTTTTCTCCAACTCTCCTTCTCGCATATTTTTGATGATTGGATCCAAAACTTTAAAACTGGGATTTGTCACTCAATAATACATTTTCCACTTATCTTCACTCCAATCTTTGTGAGCTTTAGCAAATCATAGCATATTTTCACCCTATTCTCCTTCCAAAAGGTAGTTTCTTGGCTGCTACCCTTTTTACAAAGACCACTCCTGATCAAGCTTATTCAAACTGTACAAGGGTCAATTTGACATCCTGATGAAGCTTCTCAAAGAAGAAACTGAGAAACTTTTTTATCTGATTTTTAAAGTTTGCTAGGCCTTCCAGTTATTTTTCTGTCCTTGAGCTCTCCTGTTTTTTCACATTTCTTGAATACCAGATCTTGGGTATCCAGTTTGTTGCTGATTTTCCTTTGATCGGCCTTGCGGATTCAAAATTAAAATGTTATGTCTGTCAAATTCTGTGATCTTTAGCATTTTTAATGGAATGATCCTATAGAGAGATGGTGTTATACATATTAGCAAACAGCCAACTCATACTGTACATGTGTTATGACATGACCTTGCAGGTGTTAGCGAAAGCAATTAATTGGGGAGGTCACACTAAACACTTGGTACCTTAGTATATAGCAGCTGGGGTTTTTTTTGCTTGTATTCTAATAATTATTTATATTGTCATTATGCTATTGCTATAACAACAAATCGACTAATTGAAATACTGTAGAATATTTGAATTTGAACTGAAAGCATATATCTAGGCAATGTTTCAGAGCTTTCACACTAGACTGACACTCAAGTTGACAGACTATCAGTGGTTTACAATGAAAATGACAAGCAGAAATTTAGCGCCTGAGACTGAGCAAAGAGGTCAAAACCATTACCAACCTTACAAATGCCGTTAATGCATATGTCATGGCTCTGACTGCCTTCATAGCACTGTGTTCCGTCTATGACAGTGTCCAGCATCCTCTCGGAAAAGTGCTCATTCACAGGTCTACAGTGCAGCTCACATGGATTAACTGGAATGACACAAACATATCCCTTTTAAGAAATCTATTTAAAAAGTGCTGCAACATAAAAAAAAAACTCTTATAAAAAAGTGAATGGCACATTTCAGTGCATATAACGCCATTGTGCGCACCTCTGTTATTTACATGTATCCATTTATAAAACTTTCCCTTGTATGGGATTGTGTTAAAGCGTCTGCACTGGATGTGTCTGAAGCTGGGCTGGTCTGCAGGGCATGGGTCACGGTTACATGTTCGATATCTGCGGCGCTCTCCAAGACAGTATTTACCTCCATACTTGGGCCTGAAAAACAAATGCATGCAACACTTGTGAGTCCAAATATTTTCTTTTGTGTTTTACTTGCTAGGGGTTTCTGGATGGTTGCTACCTAGAGATCCCACCTCCTTACACCTTACACTCTTGGTTCACTTTCAAATGATAGCAGAACGTATTTTAGCATAAAGCTAAATACTTAGGGTGATGTTTATATGATTATTTATGCCAAAATGCATTTGATTAACCCAGATTATTGTTCATTGGCATGACATAAGTGGGTTTATTTACCCAAGATGTATGAACATGAAGCCTCCCAGACACCAGCAATACATTTATTGTAAAGTGGTTCCCTTAGATCCAGCAATCTTTTTCAAGCAACAGTGAGAGTTTAATGAGTGTCTACTGTAGCAGGCTGAGACAGAAGGTGTTGGGATCATGGCTGGTTCTGTTTCAGAAGTGCTAATCAAAATTTGAAGACTTGCCATAATATGTAGAAACAGGCAATGAGGTAAACTAAGAGTAAATAAGATGTAGACATATGATTAAAAGTTTAGGTTTTAAAGGAGACACCAAACTTGCAGAATTTCTTCTTGACAGGCAAAATAAACTATAAGTGTTTTTCCCACAAATGCTAGCTTTTTAATATAAAGCCCCAGATAAAATTGTATCTGGAGATTTATACGAATATGATAAGAACATGATGATGTACAGGTTGTTTGCAAAGGCTGTTTGAAAGATGCACAGAAGCATGTTTTGTCTTCGAGTTATTTTTATTTATTTATTTTTTTTATTTGCTGTAGTAAGTACACAGAGTACGTAGTGGCAAATAATAACAGATCTTTTTCCCATATCCTTAAAAGTTCTTCTGAAATAGAATGCAGATGTTGCACATGCTTTTTATCAGTTACAGCATCCTAGAGATGCTTTCACAAGCAGGCCACAACTTGGTTCTATAACCATTTCCATCATTGAAAACTTGCTTGGGGTGCAAATCATTTGCCAGGATAGAGAATCCAGTCCAAGCCAAATATAATGAAATGGTTATACTTCATAAACTCTGAACATTTGGACCAGAGACAGTGACTGTTTTATTGGTCTGGTGAGACTCTCTGACACCGTATGGGATCTGAATTTCTCACCATTTAACAATTAGTTGGAACCGCAGTGACCCAAGAATGCTATTGAAGATGACTGAAAATATTAAAGTAATTATAAATTACATGTATGAATCCCCAAACGCATTATGCAGATGTGGTGGTGAGAAATAAATGCAATCACTTCCTCATCAAATGCTTCGACGTCTTTTCCCATACAATGTGTTGTTTAAAAAAGCTTTTCTTATGGTTAAAGATTTTTCAGTGTAAAGCTCCTTTAGCTCTAAGAAGTATGTTTACACTAGTTTGGTGAAACACAGAAGAATTAAAAAAAAAAAGCTGCATGACAATTAGTAAATGATCTAAGTAAATGATGGTAAAATGATTCATTCATTCATTTTCTTTCTTCTATGCAGTTTGTAGAGCTTTCTAAATGTTTGCTAGTCAAAAGAACAAAATGCCATGCATTAAGCATTGATGACTGTGACCGGACAGGGATCCCAAAATGATTTTTGTATTCTGACATGTAAGAAAAAAATGCATCCATTTACTTATTATCAATAAACATGCAAGTCTTTTCCCATACGATCTATGATAAAAATAGATTTCTTGTGGTTTGTGGTTTACAGTATCCTAGTAAAGTAAGTGAGCTTAAATTGTGTGTGTGTGTGTAAAAAACTCACACAGGGTTGACGCACTCTCTCTGGGCATTCTGAACGCCTACACCGCATGTCCTGGTGCACCTGGACCACTCGCTCCATGAATCCCAGCCACCATTCACGCTTTTAGGTTGGATGCCCATCTCCACACACTCCCTGTCAAAGCACCACTGACCAGAAAAAAAAACCTTTCCTTTAGTCAGAGGAATTCAAAAGGAGAACTACATTGTGAACCTCGTGCAGACAAATGAAAAGCCCACAGAAAGCCTGGCTTGCCTTGCCCTCACCACACTTTGTCCCATCCACAGCACCATCCAGCCTCGAGTGGCAGGTTGAGCCCACTGTGCACCACAGAGTGCTGCAGATATTCTGAAGGGAACAATCATTTAAGAATAATTCAGAATAGTTCAACGCTGCATGCTTTTATAAGTGTTGTAGAAGTGTCTCTATTCCTTAGCACATTTTACAACTGAATGAAAAAAAAGGTGCATATATTTATATTTCATAGATTGGATTGGAGTTTCAAAGAGAAAAAAAATATCCTATATACAATCTCACAATTTTGAGTAAAAACAAATTAGAATTGCTAAATATACTCATGTAAAATGAGAATTCTTTCTTTCTTTTTGTAAGATATTGTAAGATATACACCCAGAATAATATGAAAAACAAGGTTTTTTTTATCCTGTGGCAGAAAAAAACATTCAAACTTATCAGTGTTTTTGTGGTAAATTGTTTTATACCATTTTAACCAAGTTAACAAAGATTTTATACTAAGTTGTGTTAATTGTCAAGTTAAATACATTAAATACAAATACATTAAACAACATGTTATTATAACATGAAATTTTCAGAATCAATTTTGAGTTTGTACTAAATTACGCCAATTTTATTTTACTATGTACCAAAAGATCATTATGTTTCCCTATATACAGTCTGCAGTTTTTAAGCTGTTGATGTTAAACCTATTTGGCTTGCATCTGTAGTGAAGGGGCTTGAGGAAGCAGCTTCAACTTGAGTATTGATACCCCAAGGGACTACTAGCGATTGGAAGATAAGTTTGGAGGGATACTTAAATTATATTGGTTGAGTTGAGGAGGAAGCCGGATGCTGAAACAGCTGATGCTGGAGCGAGGTAAATTATAAATTGCATTTAGGAATTTCAAAATATAATAAATTACCAATTAGTAAACTTAGAATAAACTTCACAATTTGATAAACAAAATGATAGAATACAACCATATAGTAAGTGTTTGTAAATCATTTCTTTTTAGCCCCTTTAAATGTTGTCCAAAATATATATTTTTTTTTCACAAAACATGTCATTTTCAGTCAATATTTTATTATTATTTTTAATGTGCTTTTTGAATAAATCTAGATAAAACAAATTACAGTAGTTGCACATCCCTGACATCTGAAATGCAACAGTGCAAAATTAAGAAACCACATGTGCTTAATTTGAGGCCCACTCTGGAATCCCGAAATGCATGAAGTTATGTACCATAAATTTCTTCTAAACGTTTGAGAAATGGCAAACCTTCTGAGTTGGGCACCAAACACAAACATTCACTGCATTTCTAAACCTCTGCAGTTTCCTATGGTGTCATTTTCTTGAACTGTAACAGCCCTGATAAGGAAACTGAAGTCTGGCTTTATCTGTGTCCGAACAACAGAGTGCCAACTCTTTTGCTGTGTCTGTGACATTTGGACAATAATTGAAAGATGCCCAGTATCTGCCAACAGCTGCTGCAGAAAGCACAGAGCACATCACTGATGAGATTTGACATCATGAAAAACAATTCTGAAATCTGATGCCCTTTCCCCTATTTTATTTCAGGATGCCAAATGTAAATGAGCTGTGTTTGCTTTCCCACTCATTGTTCAGCTAGCTCGGGTGAAAAAAATGGTGATTTCACGGCAGAGAGCTCTTTATGTTGAACTGTTTACAAAGTAGTTCTTCTAGTTGCAACATAAGCCCTGCTCTACTAATGATCTGCCTTTTCCCACTAAAACAGCTGGGAATCAGATGGTCCTGATGTAAGTAGAAACTGACACTTCCTCTGTGATGGAAAAGTGTGTGTGTGGTCTATGCTTTACCAGACACTTGAACTAATAGAGGTTTTTGTTGAACTATTCACAATTTAATAGTGAGACATTTAAAGCAGCCCATGGGCTTGAAAGTGCATTGGTTGCTTAATTAAATAGTTTCCTAATGAGATCAAATTCAGAGCAGATCTCTTTGCTTAAAACACCAGCATGGCTATTGTGCTTTGGGGGCTGGTGCAATACTGGTATAATGGTTAAACTATGGTAAGTATAAGCAAAACCATGGATAAATTGTGGTTACCATGGTTAAATAACCAGGTTTTATGTGTAGTAAAATGGTTCATTTTTATAAGGGTTGTGCTATTGCTCAAATAATAATATAATATACAATTTAAATTAAAAATGTAATTTATAAAGCCTGACAGGAAACCATGTAAAATCACATTTACTCTTCCTAATTTATCCACTTCAAAATAACTTCATTAAAGAATGTTGAATGATTAATTAATAATTAAATTATGCAAATCCAACACACTTTTTTCAGTGTATAATTTTTTTAAATGAAATCTCTTTTTAATTTGTGTGAATGTTTTTGACTTTAATAAAAATATTTGTTTTTTAAATCAACATTTAAGGTTTGCACCAAAATCTTTTTTTTTAACTGGTCCAAAGTATTATTTTTTTCTAGTGTACTATCAGGATAAGTTGCCTCTGTGTTCTTCAAACCTCAAATGCTCCGGTTCCCATTCTTTGTAACTGAACTATAAAAGTGATCACTTTTCTTTCTTTTGTGTTGCAAAGGAAAGTCATGCACAAAAATCACAATATTTGAACTTTGTCTTCACTGTCAGAAGCACTTTATTTTTAGTGTACATTATAGCCTACAATTTATTTACATTTCCTAGCAGATGTGTAGTTCAGAATGTCTTTCTCCATCTGTATTTCATAAACAGATAATGTAAGCCCTCTGTATGCACTTGTGTACACTTCTGACCCCTTTTTCTTAACAGTTTGGCATCAGACAGCTGTCTGCAGGGGGAAACAGAGGTATTCGTGGGTATAAGGGAAAGTCTTACATCTACATCGTCACAGAGCAGTGAGCTGGATCCGTACTGGAGCTTGCACTGATGAGCAGCGCTGTACAGGACGCCAGGGGGAGCAGAGTGCATCTCCAGATCGTTTCTGACAGGAGGGTCATCCAGACACCAGCCCCAGCCTCGACTGTAAGGAACATGACAAAAACAAATGTGGTGACATGCAGAAAATATTCAGGCAGAGGTTTCTATTTTTGATGCAAATTGTTCTCAGATTAGTGCTTCTATTGATTGCAACATTACATTATCCTAACTGAACAGCCTGTTAGATCTTGTTATATTATAATATTCTTTAATACATCTAGGGCCAGATTTACTGCTTGCACCAGCACAATCCCTCTTTTTGGTATTCATAAAAATTAAATTCAGTATTTAGTCGAGACACATAATGAAAAATTAAGGATGAATGGGCATATTTCAAGGAGTTCCGCTTAGATGCAAAATTTATGGGAGGATTCAAGGTTTCACTGAGGTAAATAATGTACAAGCATTTGTGGCCAAAATGCATTTTGCACCTGATATGGTGATGATAAAGCTGCTAATTTTGCTGTTCATGGTAGATTGTGTTGGTCATTATGGAAATGAGCTGCTTGTATCTGTGTTCTTTAATTTGTTTATTGTATGTATATCATCTGCAGAACTTTCTTCTCCCATCTGTGCTTTTGCAGTGTCTAATGTGTCCTGTTTGGTACAGTAAATCCGGCCCAAAAACAGTGATCTGGATTCATTGTCCCCCTCTAATTCAATGGTATACTTAAAAACTAATTAAGTGCGTAGCTTTTTATTTTTTAAACAACATTGTCGAAAGACATACTAATGTCCATATTCTAGAATGACTAGAATGTTCCAAGTTTCATCAGGCTTGGACTGTGAAACAGAGTCCTGTACTATACCCCACTGAAAGTTTTGAGCTGTACTGGAATCGATTTTACATTGCCCGTCCAAAAACAAGTCACAAACAGTCCGATATTTAGTTGGACTGTCATCAGCTTTGATAACATTACTTTTGTTGCAGCATTACAACAGTAGTAATAGCCTATGAGGAATGACAAAAGAGGTATTTATGACCTGATTTATGGCTTTATGACCTGATTTATGACC
>JAUMHQ010000059.1:24193231-24212131 GCA_032361165.1 Enteromius paludinosus
GGTCTGAACATCGCACTGTGAACGAATTAAAAATGAAATGGTCCGATGTAAAGGTGCAGGTTAAGAGGAGAATAGTGCAATTTAAAAGAATTGCCTCTAGGAGTCACCAACGGACATAAAGCAAATGCGCACAATAAATAGATGTACGTCAGACAAGAACTTGACGTGAACCAACGCACATTCTCACGTTCATTTCATTGTTAGTAAATCCTAAAGTGATCGTGACATCACTGTTTGTGCGTACGCAGCATTGATACATGAGGCCCCTGGAGACATGGCTTGTAGAGGATGAGTCACTAATGAAAGGGGCATGGTACAAACAGGCAAGAACACGAGTGAACAGAATGAAAACAAAAACACGAGAAGCACGTGGACATAATCCAAACATAAACACAGGTAACACAAGACAAGTGGCTTCCAGACGCTCCCAGAAGGACCGAGGAGGGTCGTGGAGAGAAGGCTGAACAGTACATAGAGCAAGGGGAGGGATGGATGGGTGCCCTGGAGGCTGAACGGGGCAGAGTCTCTGGAGGCCTCCAGGGCATAACAGGGTTCCCCAAGAGACACGGTGGATCTGGAGCCTCAGGCGACCATCGCTCGATCCCCATCCCACCCCCCCCCTTCATGACCCAGGCACACCTATCCCCCCAAAAAAAATTCTTGTGGTGTTCATGTAGTGTTGTATGGGAGGAGCCGTCTGGGGACTTTTCATGCCTTGATTCGGAGCTGAGACCCGACAACTACGGATTGGAATCCGCAGGGATTTAGATCGGCACTCCTGGCCGAAACTTTGGATGGTGCGGTGTGACAATTTATGGTAGGAAATATTAAAAATGTCTTAAATGGAATGCAACCTTAACTAAATATCCTAATGATTTTTGGCACAAAAGAAACTGTTGGCACTGTATAATGTATTGTTGGCTATTGCTACAAACATACCCAAGCTACATTTTTGGTTTTGTGGTTCAGGGACACATATTTGGTGATTTATGAATTTTACAGGCTAAGCTAGCCCAGTTTATAAATTGATAATCGTGTTTATGTAAGGAGGCATATTTGAGCACATGCCATTTTAAACCAATCTAAGGTACCTTTCCCAAAAGCACTGGTAACAAACTATTGTTTCAAGTTCTGTTATTACCATTATAGTTAAATGATTCAGGGTTTACTGACCATAGTATGATAAACACATTTACATACTGTATAAATGTTGATCAATGCACCAACATACAGCACATCAGACCAGAGGCTCAACTGTGCTTGCATAAAACCTCATTGGTTCTCACACATCAAGCAAGCACAGCGTACATAACTTGTGATTACCATATCTAATATGTTCTGTGCATAATCACCAAGAAAAAACTAATCCTGTGAATGTAACTTTGGCCCTCAAGGTCCACTTTCCAGTGGAGTTTAGCTGAACAAACAAATCTAGGTCTTCAGGATTACTAGAAAGCTACAGGCAGGTGAGTTTGATCAAGGTTAGAGCCAAACTCAGGAAAGTGCAGGAAAGCGGACCTTGAGGGCCAGAGTTGAGAAGTTCTCATTTAATGCATAAATGACTAGGAGAAAGCACCTTAAAATGACCCCTGGCCCCAGCATATATCCACGTTTATTTGTTATTACTGAAGCGAATATACAGTATATATTCCATCTCTGTTCTTGAAAAAGTTAAGGGGGTTTAAGATAATAAACCAAAATACAACCTTTGATACTCTTATAACAAGATTAACAGTGAACAGTTAAAATTATGTTGTCACTCTTCTTCTGAGTGCTTAGTCCTACATTGCACACATTTTGGTTATTTTCAGGAGTGACAACCATATTTACACAAAGTCTGACACAAACAAACTGAACAGCTAGCTTTAATGAAGCACATCAGACGTGTGTCTCTGTTCTCCGGATGTGGAAGACATCACAATGATTTCTTCACAGTATTTCCTATCTTTTTTTCACTGGATTGCTCTCTGTGTTACTCTAACAAGTGTTTCAGTGGTCTAGTGTTTTTGCCAGTGGCTGCATTCACACAGCAGCAAAATACCATTGTCAGTCGTGTATTTGGGATTGACAACCGTATTTTCTTTACAGGTGTAAGTCTCGAAATGTCTCGTTCACATAGCAGCTTACAGTTGTGTTTAGTTTGTATGAACGTGCAACAGGAGTCAAGCCCATATTCAGTAACCATAGCAACAGTGACCAAAGTCATATCAAAGATGGCAACGTCCACAAAACTAAAAGTTTGATTACTTTCTAGCAAGACAAGAGTAAGCACAAATGTGCGTCTACCGTGTAGTGCGTGTTTTCATGTGTGTTTTTGGTAACTTGATGGAGAAATATATGGTGGCAAAACCATGCCATTAATAAGCGAGCGCACCACTGATGCTAGCGCGTGCTGTAAATCCTTTCCGCAAGAGAAAAACAGATCTACACACAAAGAAATGGGAGCCCGCAAGCTCATTTCAAACCCTCACGTGTACATGCTATTTCATCTGCGCCCAATTGCCAATGGTCCAATGCCATATCTCATGACCAGTGAATGAATCATCTTATAATAGGCATCCAATACTGACTTCTGGAAAAGGAGAATAACCAATCACATTTGAGATTACAACTAAAACAGCAAGCCCTGCCACACGACTGACAAAAATAACAGTATTCTCTCAGAGCAGGTGAGAGAAGATCGAGCGCAGGGACGATCGACTGCGCGAGTGCTTATATTGCGCGCGGATGAAATATCATGCGTGCGTGAGGGTTTGAAATGAGCTTGCGGGCTCCCGTTTCCTCACATGTAGATCAGTTTTCCTCTCGCGGAAAGGAATTACAGCATGCGCCAGCATCAGTGGTGCGCTCCCTTGTTATAGTTTTGCCGCCATAACTGGCAACTGTATTCTTCTGCTGGGTGAAAGTGGCCAGTGTTGTCAAGTGGTTAATATTAAAATTACTTTAGGAATAAAAAAACTAACACACAATAATATAAACTGTATTGTATCTTGTTTGCAGCCATGAATCAATTTTTATCACTATTCTATAACCAAATTTCAGAAGCAACCTAGGCATGCATGTAAATTACTGGCAAGAGAGAGTGAGAAATATTATTTAACTGCAAAGTACTGCTCAATAATAATAATAATAAAAAGAAGAAGAATGTGCTACAACTCCACCAATTTATCACCAATATACCCAATTTAAAATATTTTTTGACAGTATATATTTTTTTCTTTTTGTCTTAAGAAACTCGTGTGGTTACACATATAGGGATATTCCTCAGATTACGCCATCAAAACAAAAAGTGAAGAACAGTGATTACCAACATCAAACAAAAATGGCTACAGACCCCTGAATTAGGGGATTCATTCCCACATTTAAATGCAGCCGTCACCACCAAAACCTTGCAGTGTGTGCGTGGTCATAGTGTATCTAGTCTGCTCTGCAGCAATGATATTGACTCAGACTGTCTGCCATGTATTTTTAGAGCAAGGTTTTGCATCACTGCTTTGCCATTTCACTTACCTCGTCCTTTTCCAGCAGAATAAGACGGACAACAGCAATGTTGATGGCATTTCCAATGCTGGCATCGTGAAATAACCCTGCCACCTATAAAACACAACATTCTCACTTATGACAATGTATATAATCAATAAATTATCTGATATGTCATGTTGATAATCTGAACAGCACAACCCTTCTACTGTAGTGTCTTATACATTGCGGGTCAAAATCTTTTTGCAGTTTGTTTTGATTCTTTTGGAATGGAGAGCATCTGAATGAAAGTTAGAAGTAAAATTGAGTTTCTATGACAGCTGTGTGGAGCTTAATGTTGTATATAATCTGGCCAATGACTAGAGGGAATGGTAATAATTAATGGTGTAACGTTTTTTAATGATTGGTGCAGGAAGGATTTATAGTAAAGTAACCTCAGATAGCTTACTGCAGCCAATGTTTTCAGCAAGCCTGAGTAGAGAACACATAATGATAGATTTTTAGCAGCGATGACAGCCAAGTTAATCTGAGATCTTTACAGGGGGTTAGATGAAAGAGAGTGGAGCTGAAGCCCCCTCCCCCCACCTATACAGGAATTCCTATGCAGAGAAGTAACCAAAATAAGTCACAGAACGAATGTCTCGTTACGTATTGTAACCCTCGTTCCCTGAAGAAGGGAACGGAGACGTCACGTCGGTGACCGACGAATAGGAATCTCGCTTCTAGATGGCAAATCAACTCTGCGTGTATACAAACATGGCAATGAAATTGGCATATGCTGATTAATATCCAGCAGCACCTAATCGCAGCGTGAGTATAAGTAGTTCAGCGGATTAAGCCTTCATTCGTTTTTCGCTGAGCCGCCGAGCTGGTGTACACGGCCCTCTAGCGGCGGTACAGATCCATGGCGACGGGACATGACGTCCCCCTTCTTCAGGGAACGAGGGTTACAATACGCAAGCTCTGTTTGAGGTGAGAACTCAGGGAGGATACTGATTCAACACGAAGAACCTAGCGAACGTGTTAGGGGTCGCCCAACCTGCAGCTCTACAAATGTCTGCCAGCGAGGCGTCGAGTGCTAACGCCCAGGACGAAGCTACACTTCTTGTCGAGTGAGCCCGTACTCTGGGGGGGCAGGGCACACCCTGTGCTTGGTAAGCCAGGGTGATAGCATCCACTATCCAGTGGGCCATCCTCTGCTTGGAGACGGCATTCCCTTTCAGCCATCCACCATGACAGACAACAGCTGGTCTGAGGTCCTGAAGCTCCGTGTCCAGTCTACGTAGCTCGGACGGGACACAGAAACAGTAGGGTTGGGTCTGCCTCCTCCGGGGGCAGTTCTTGGAGGTTCACCACCTGATCTCTAAATGGAGTGGTAGGCGCCGGCGGCGCCCGGGTGGAGGCAGCAGCGGGACGCCGTGGCAGAATGTGATGGATAGCCTCCGTCTGCTTCTTGGCGGAGGAAAACTCGGCGGAAAACTTCGGCTTCGCTGAAGAGGCCGGTCTGGGACACGGGAGCATTCAAGAACCGGGTCTTGTCTGTATCTCGCATGTCGGCTGGACACAGCCACAGATGGCGCTCCTGGACTACCATGGTAGACATTGCACGACCCAGGGTACGCGCCGTAACCTTTGTCACATGAAGCGCAAGGTCCGTCGCAGCACGAAGCTCAGAAAGAACCTCTGGGTTGTGACCATCATGGTGCAGGGCCTTCAGTGCCTTGGCCTCATGGACCTGCAGCAGTGCCATAGCGTGCATGGAAGAGGCAGCCTCTCTGCAGGCCTTGTAAGCATCACCGATGAGACTCGATGAATGCTTACAGGACCGGGAAGGGAGTGACGGGTTACCCTGCCAGGAAGTAGAGGCCTGCGGACACAGTTGCATCGCAACAGACCTCTCAACCTGGGGGACCCAGCCCCTGGCTGCTCCACGGTCCAGGGTGGTGAAGGAGGACGAGCCACTCGAGCACTTACGGGCAGTAAAAGGTGCCTTCCAAGTTTGAGTAAGTTCATCATGCACATCCTGGAAAAAAGGTACCGGGGTGGGACCCTGTGCACCAGCACGAGCCACAACGAGGTACCAATCATCCAGCTGGGAGGGCTCAGGACGAGGTGGAGGATTCCACTCAATCCCGACCCCCCTGGCGGCCTGGGAAAGCATAGCCAGGAGCTCTGGATCAGCTTGCCCTGCCCTAGCGTGCTTGAGGCCCATGCACGTAAGGCAGTGATCGTGACCGTCCGCTGGCGCCAGGTAACGGACACACCCAAGAATGCACAGGTGGTAGGACATCCTTAAAAGGATGCGTCTTTAAAAAGCCTGTCTCTTTAGGCTTTGCTCTTTTGTGAAAGGCTGAAGCGCCCAGGGAAGATGGTCGCTCAGATCACAAAAGCTGGTAGTGCAATGCAAATGTGTCCGCTACTCGACTGGAACCACCGTTGCTGCAAACGCCGTGACACCAGCCTTCTCCGTCAGGTAAGCAGAGGAAATTCACAGGAACTGTCGCATGTAGCTCGGCTCCGAAGCAAAAAGCTAATGAATGCTTAATCCGCTGACCTACTTATACCCGCGCTGCGATTAGGTGCAGCTGGATATTAATCAGCATATGCCAATTTCATTGGCGTGTTTGTATACACGCAGAGTTGATTTACCATCTCGAAGCGAGATTCCTATTCGTCGGTCACCGACGTAACTCGGAGTGACCGACTGAAAGGGAACTCAAGAACCCCTGATATGACTGACATACTGATATTGAACTGAGGAGTTTAGCACAAACAGATTCTCTCTTGGTGAGATGTTTAGAAGTTCTGCTCTCATATCAAAGCTCTTCTTGAGGTAAATGTGGTCTGAAATGTGATAAGGCATTTTCTATGCTTCTGTGGTGCTCATTACAAAATGTTCCAGTGAATTAATGAGGCACCTTTGAAGCCGTTCTGTCTTTTTGAGGTGAAGCAACTTCTGCTGACATTAATCTGATCTTTGATGAGTCTATGGCACACTCAAAGTCAGGTTAACTTTATTATAATATCTTGAATTTTCAGGTTGTGGGTACTAATGTTCCAGTTCTCTGCAGTGTTCAAGCTTACATGGAATATGTTGGCAAATATATTAAGCAAGGTGAGAGATGTTGAGCAAATGAATAAAAAGTGTGTGATCATTAGTCTTTGCAATTAATTAGTACATATCTGAGCATAACTCATCCTTGCTTAAGCTACAGACATGAATTGAATCTAGTTTCTTCATGTTTCTCTTCGAGCAGAGATGTGCTTTTACTTTTTAAAGCAATCTGGCTAACTATTTTTGGTAACACTTTAGAGTGCGTATCACTTGTTAACTATTAACTATGACTTTCCCTCAATAAATTCTTAATTTATGCTTAATGATAGTTAGAAGAGTAGTTGTTACATTTTGGTATTGGGTAGGATTAGGGATGTAGAATAAGGTACTGTTGAAAAAGGCATTAATACGTGCTTAATTATCACTAACAAATGGCTAATATTCTAGTAAAATGCATGGTAATGAGCAACTAATAGGTGAAACCTTAAAATAAGGTGTTACCCAATTTTAGCCTGATGGATGTATTAAAGCCATATCTAGAGACCTGAATATCATAGAATATCTAGTTAACACCCAGAACACCCTAAAACCCAATTATGAATAGCTTGCAATTAAATAACAACCACTCAAATCTTATTACGTTCAGAAAATATAAACCACTACTTGTAATTCTGTAATTGTTAGTGTAATGACATATTAAGTAAAAAGGCACGTATCAGCAGTGGTGTTTGCTGGCATATTTGCCTATTTTTTCAGTTAGATTTTTTTTAAATCACTTCAGATTAACATTTTGGACCACTTTCTTCCTTTTTTTCCAAATACCAAAACAATGGATCAAAAGACTTAAGTATTTTCATTTCAATCGATGTGAATGGATTTCTCTTTGCAAATGCAAGGTGATAATATTTGACCAAAGAAGATTTAGAGAACAATGGTAAATATGACCTCACTTTAAGAATGTTCCTTCCTAGACAGAAAGATAGCTTACTAAAATGTGGAACATTTGTATCTAAACCATTTATGCAACAGCGTCTTTTATGTCTTACTGTAACGTAATTGGTTTATCACACTCTTTAGCCTGCTTGACAATACACAAAAACAAGTAAAATGCTGCAGCACTGATTCTATATTGCCAAATCTAATCTCCTGCCAACTCTTGTTGTACATAAGAACTGTAGCAGGACAGAGAAGAGAAGAAGCCTGGCAGGACACTGAGGATAATGGAATGTTTCCCCTTTATAGAATGCTCTTCAATACCAACCAAGTGTCTGGAATGGAAAACTTTTTTCCCTGTAGGCTTTTCCCTCCATAAAAACAGAAGCCAGACAAAGTATACAGAGGATATTTTGGAAAATGTACCTAACAGACTGGATCAGTAACACGGTCAGCTGACTTGGATCCAGCTCAGGAGCAACTAGCAGAAAGAGTGCTGCCTAAAGGCACACTGTAGCTATTTGAGGAGGAGAGAGTCAGCGACGTGAAAGCTGAAGGGATGAAATGAGGATAGTTTGAAACAACAAAGAAACTCTCTCCATGGGTGTTCCTGACAATGTGGAGACTAAGGAGGAAGACGACTGACAATATCTTAACCTAAGAAACAAGTCTATTCATACATTGGAACATATAAATAGAAGTGGTTCACAGTCTACTACAATAATCAGCAATAGAATAAATAAGATGGATGAACATAGTGTAAGAAAATGTGAGTTGTGGAATGCTGTGTTGTTGCTAGCATGTTTAAGGTTGCTGCTTAAAATGTGAAAGCTAGTGAATGAAAGTGAGTGCTTTGATCATGAGATTATTTTCAACTGCCTAACCATTCCCCAGATGAAATACAGAAATCTGATCGATTTGAAAAGTAATAGAACACCATTGGCAGAAAGTGTCACATCACTAAGATTTATGCAGAAGTTTAATACTTAAAATTGCAGTATAGAAGGTTATTCTAAAAGAAAACTGTAATTGACAAGTACATTAAAATTTCAGTGCAAACCATCCTAATCATCTGTGCTTGAGAACTAATGTAATTAGCAAAAAAGTGACTTTGCTTCATAAACTCTTTACATCACACAACTCAGACTTCAACTTTGATTTGATTCCACAGATAAAACTTAACTGAGCTGGACAAATACATCTCTGAATTAAATAATGAGTGTTTAATCTTGTCATTATACATTACTGACACTCTGTTCTCCTATTTGATGCTATAAAGTGCCTTGACACAATCTGTACTGTTAAAAGTGTTGCGAGATGTGAACCAGAATTCAGACTTTATTCTTGCAAGTTTGTATTTCAAAATCATGATTTTTTCCAAAGTGTGAGATAAAACATTGCAGTTACCTTTTTTATTCTGTGGCAGAAAACATTTTGGCTTTTTTTCCTCACAACTTCGAATTTACAGATCATAATTCTGACAAAAACAAAATTAAATTGCGAGGTAAAAAATCTAATCTTTTGTACTGCACCTTTAATGTTTAGGGTTCTCCCAAAAATTAAAATAAAACTGAATCCCCCTAATTCCAAACCTGTATGTCTGCCTTCTTCTAAAAAAAGTTAAGCTTGTTTTAGTGTTTTTCGTGAAACTTAGTGAGGTTTAAAACAGCACTGAACCCCACTGACTTTCAGTCTATGTAAAAAAACATTATTTAAAAAAATACACAAGCTTTACAGTTTTGCAATGACATGGGGCTTAGTAAATTATGACGGGACAGTGATATCTTTAAGGGCTAAAAAGTATAAGCAACAGTAATAGCGGTGTGTGCCTTGGAAAACACCATTAATTATTTATAGATAGGACTGTTACTCACAATATTCATGACAGAGAGCACATAGCTCACAACTCCTTTGCTCCCATGGTACTCCACCATTTTAGGATCAGCCACTACCAGAGTCTCTACCCACTTCTCAGTACTTATGGAGCGCTGTCTGATCCGTCTGCGATGTTGCCGTCTCTCCCAGCGCTCTCTTTGCCTCTCCACCTGCTTTGCCCCTCCTAAAGGATCTATGGATGATTAAAAAAGACCTTGGATCATTAATGCATGATGTGCTTTAATCATGAAAGACATCTGTTCATAAATAATTTAGCCACTTTAAATTCTACGTCCCAAAGTCTTACCTCTGACCCCACAGGTCGCGTTAGCGGTGTGCTCCCCAAACAGAGGCTGCACCAGCTGGTGTTCTGATTGGACAGCATGTCGCTTATAGACTGCATGAGCCTGTGGGGCTGACTTTTCTTGTGCTGACTCCAGCGGACTAATGAAGAATTCCTCTTCTGAGAGCTTGAACAGCCCTGTCTGGAGAGAATACAAGGTCAAAGTGACGTGACATAAAATTAAACAGCATATACCCATGCAATCAACATTCACAGTCTCGTTTCACTGCGGTCGTATATTTTGCCACAGGGCACCTACTACTTATTTTTCCTATTTAAACAGAGTGTTACTCAGAATGGTATCAACTTTAACTTTTGCCATCAGTGATTAAAGTTGATACCATTCTGAAGGAAAAAAAGATTTTTAATAAGGCTTGTAAATATTTTTTTTATGTTACATTTATTCAAAGAAAAACAATGAATTATTAATTCATAAATACTATGGTTTTGGAAGCAATACTACATTAAATCTTGTAACATGAAACAAACTCACCTTTGTTAAAAAATTCTGATGTTTAAGAACACTCAACAACCTTGTGAAAATTGTTTTTCCTGCATGTTTTGGCATCTTAAGTGAACCATGTGAGTTTTCTTTTTCATTTTTTAATATTAATAAGCAGAGAAGCATTACGCCACACTGTTAGTAGTTTTCTTTTCCAAAATTTCATTATTTTCAAGAGGTTTTTTTCATCATCATCAGGAAAGTTGCATCACCTTGACATTTTAGCATGGTTTAGTAGGTATTTTTGTAGGTATGCTAGGAGCGTTTTGCATCAATATTCAGTTACCATCCATTCAAACATCTTCATTTATAGAGACTGCTCTTTTCAGTGTCTCGTGGGTTTTATTTGTATTTTTATTTAACCAGGATTGTCTCACTGGGTTTAAGAATGCCTGGGATCTGCCAGCCTGGCCCAGATTCTCTACTCTCAACCACTCTAAACAAAGCTTGATATGAGGCTAATAAGACTTAGCAGCACCTGGGAAGGTGAACATGCTAGATAACACTGCTAGCTACAGGGCACTGATTTATTGCATGAAAAAAACATGAAAAATCTGCCTGTGCACTATTCAGCAAAATTATAAAGTTTTCCAATTTTAACATAAAGTTGTTAAACTAAATGTTTGACACAAACAGTTTGCTGAAATAGTGAACAACAGCAAAATAGCAGTGTGTGGTTCATTTCTTAAGATGTGACTAATAAGGAAGTTGTGTTTGTCACTGAACCAACTCATTTTCAAAATTAAATGTATGTTTACAACTTTTATATTTCAAAATTAGACCCACACCTTTGCCACTCAACCATAATTTATTTAATTAAGTACAGACATTACATACTTATACAATAAATTAATTTATATATTTATGTAACAACATAAATTGACCAAGTGTTATGCCAATGACCCTAAATCAGTTTGCTCCTTATTTTTATAAAAAAGACAGGGTCAGCTGTTTGTGTAAGCTGCTTGATGGGTTTTAACCAATGGAGCCATTTTTCTGGCTTATATATGGATTATATGGATCACCTGTATCAACATCCATTGTTTGGCTTGAAACAATGTTTCTGCCAAACAGTCATAACCTTAGCCCTTGCTCTAACCTCTAACCTTAACCTATTTACAAAGCTGTCATCATGGGAGACTTCTGGGAAAGTTACTCAGGCCCTGTTATGAATACAAACATGCTTATTAAATTGCCCCAATTATGGACCTTTCATGAAGTGTGTAACACAGCTCTAAGTAAATGAAAACATCCTGCAAAGTTTTAAATCTGAACGTGCACCATGTGTAAAGTCATTGTCTCTCAAAAGAAAGAGTCGACTCTGAATTGTTCAAACAAGATGTTTTTCATGTTGAGTCAACAAGAAACATTAGCACATTGCCACCCACTTGTTGGTCTTTTCAAGTTGGTCTGAATGAAAATACAAATTCATTCCTTCACACTAGCTGCAATTTTTGGAGTACAAAAGCAGCACTGCGCTCACAAACGCTGCTTTATCAGGCATTATATATATGGAATGAAAATGTGACCAATCGCACCAATTACTACAGATTATCATCACCACGCAAAGGAGGGGTTTAGAAAATAAATAGTTAAGTGAATGGTTTGGGAGTTGTTAAGCGAGTAAAGTAAAAATAAATGCATATTAAAGGACAATGAAAGGGTTGTTTGACCTTGCATGCATCTCAACCTGTTTTTAGTGACTCCCAAAACCAAAAAATCTTTCACTTTAACTCACCAGGCCATTGCAAGTGCTCAGAGCTGCTTGACCCCACTTCGATGTGCTGCTCCAGACATCTCCCAGGAAGTAGCAGAGAGAGTGGCCATGGCTATTTAATGTAGACCTTTGCAGCCCACCATATCTCCACTCTGTGAGGAATCCAGGCCCTAGTAGATAAGGGTTTAGGGTGAGGTTAAAGTGCAGGTCTTGACCACCATACTGAAGATGGTAAAAAACCTGGGCCAGGCTCTCTTTGTTTTTTGATGTCTCTCTCCTTTGAATTCGACTCACACGGTGGGACACATGATTGGACAAAAAATGTCCCGATGAATCCACTCTGATAGGATGAACAACTTCATAGTTGGGAAATCCATCAGGAGAACTATCTGCCAAAACAAAAGTGTAATAACTATTAGGATAAAACAACGGTCACATACATGAAGTGAAATAGTTAAATACAATGCAGCTAAAACTCAAAATAGATGAAAATTTCACATTTGATCTGAGCCATACAGAAACTCGAGTAGGGTTCTTAGTAGGTCAGATGTAGAGTTCACACTTGATTAACTAGTAATTAACTACTGTTCAACAACTATTTACTTTACAGAGAGATTACTAATCTACTATTAACCAAACTGATATTCCTATACAGCTAAGCTATTCACATAATATTCTCTCAAATATAAATGAATTAAAGGATTAATGTCTGCAAGGCAAGAGATCGGCTCATTATTCCAGCCGTGTTACTGCTGTTCAGGGTCGTCTGTAAATGTTTAGTTACTGTATACATAGAGTTATGCTTCAGCTACGTTTAATAGTTGAAAAGCTCAAATATTTAGCACTCCATAAACTTAGTGCCTACTCATAACTAGGTCTACATCTGGTACAACAGCCTTAGAATATCATGGATAGATTCTTTTGGCTTAATCTAGTAAGTAAAGCTCAACTACCGAGCTTATACTAGCAAATTACCATGTTAGAAATAAGAAAGCAACACTCTGGTATGAGCAAACAACAAAGACAATTCATCAAACTTTCAAAAGACAGTCAAATTCCCCAAAGATTTTACTAAATGCACTGATTTTTCAGGATTGTGTGACTGACAGCATAAGTTTTTACATGCAAATCATTTAAATTCCTGTGACTTTCAAAGTGATCAAACTCTACTTTCAATAATTCATTAAATATAACCATGAATTTTCATAATAAAAGGCAAGATGAAGCCTGTCATTCTGTTCAAACAACAGAAAATAATAAACTTACAGAAGAATTTATAGCAATTATGTGGTAGAGTAAAACTAAAATAACTTCTCAGGTCTGCGTTCTCCATGTTCCAATATTTCCCTAGAGACTCCGTAGTACAAACATTTGAACAGTCTTTGTCACATGAGTTCAGTCTGTTCATTGGCAGCCCTGTTGCTTTGACCTACATGATTGTGGAAGCAGAGGGAAACACCATTAGGGGTAGTAACCTCCAGGAAACGGGATATGGAGTGAGGGGTGCACACCATCCGAAGTAATGTGATGCTGATATTTAAATACAATTCACATTACAGTATCCTCACACTTAAAAATGTATTCCCAATAGCACTAAAAATAACAACAAAAACATTTTATTACTAGCATTTCTGAAGTTTTGTGGTAGTTCAATATTATTCAGTAGCTTCACACAGCAGCAATTGATACTCCAATGCGTACTGTTGCCTAAAATTCTCATTTCCATTCAAATAACCTAATAAAGATGACTTCATATCCAACTACAGCAGAGTACGAGTAGAAACATTAAACAATATGTACAGCATGTGCCATCACAAATACTAAACAGTTCAAAAAGAAACCTGGGAACAGGACATAGCTCGTAATTCATAAAGTCGTAAACTATACCAAATATTTCACTTCCACTTTTTGCAGGTTGAAAGTGCCAGAAGTAATATGATTCCCAATTTCTACAAGTGTATGAATGTCAATGTTAACAATCATTTTTGCTATTACTGCTACTACCCCACTTAATGTTTTACAACCTCAACCTGCCACAATAGGTTTTGTATTAAAAAAAACAGAAAAATATGCCATTTTAAATCGGAAGGTAAGCAATATTCTTTATGAACTATCTTTATTGGCCACTGTACACAAACCCCATCGTGCACACACGCGCACATCATCTGACAAAGAAACAAATAACGCTAAAATTCAGAGATTGGGACTACAATGAGACACAAGCTCAATCCACTCACCTGTGTCTTGATTATATCCGCTAGCTGTTGTGCTCTCGAACATGGACAGAAGCCCAGCTGTTATCACAAAGAAGAGAGAGAAACTTGCTGGTCCCAAAACTTTAATGCCGTAGTCCAGCTGAACCATCATGTCAAACTGCACAAAGGAGAAGACAGATCACTCCTGGTTCATCTACAGTCCATTTAAATTGTGATAGTTTTAATTGTAACTTCTGCCTGAGCCTTATGCATCGGTAGTTTGGACCCATCACACAAAAGAACGCTACTGCATTTATTAAGCCAGAGATCTGCAATGGTCATCAGTCCGAGACAAATGATGTAGCATGATAAAGTCTGTGAATCCGGTGCATGGGCGATTTTGGACTCCGTTAATTCATCTGGGACGGCTGCAGTTACTGATGCCGCACGTAGAAGAACAGCGAACTGTGTTTCAGTAAAACTTTGTCAAAGTTCCGCCCTCTCGCTCTTCTAGTAGGAGGACCCTGTCTTTGTGTTAGGATGTCAGCCCCAGTCCTTTGTTTAGTGCTTAATACTGTGTTTATACTCAATCAAATGAGTCCTATCTCATAATTCAACCGTTCGTAAATGAACACAATCGCATGACGCGTTCTTGAGTTTAATCTGTGCGCTTTTAAATGTTGGTAGCTATATAAATACAACGTCTGTTTGTCTCGCGTCAAGAACGTTTATTCCCTTGCCGTTACAGCTATACGTCGATTTACATTCTGTTTAGTTCCTTTCAGCTTCGGGGAGCTATTTTTGGAATGCAAGAAGGCATGTTTTGTATCCATGGTGATGCTATTAATAATAATGCCATTTTCTATGATGCAATTCTTTTTTGGATATTGCTATATGCCCATATAGCCTATATCCCTTGACTATCATCATTAGCATTTGTTTACTTGCATTAGGATATGGAAATATGTAGTTCCACTGAAAAAAGTCATATAATTTTGAAACAACATCAAAGTAAATGTTGACAGAATTTTCATTTTGGGTGAATTCCTTTAACACAAGTAGCCTACCTGTCCACCATTTTCCGCTCTACCGGACATTTCATCCATAAATCGAATAGCTGAAAACTGAAAATCTGACACTGCAAGCTTATTTTAAGGGAGTAGCAGCAAACTAATCTGCTGCTGATATAGGCTATGAGTGTCAATCAAGTGCCCCCTCTGGTGGTTACAACAGCAAGGAAACAATATAAATTTACGAAGCCATTCCCATCTACCATGTAAATTGCAGAGGCTTAAGATGATATATGATAAAATGATACACGATAAGGCTTTATTGACTCTAAGAGTAGTTTGAGCTATCAACAGGAACTAAAAAAAAAGCAAACATTAACATAACATAAAATCCATGAACGTAATATTGAACTATAGTAGCATTAAATGTTAAATCATTTGATACTGCAATTTAAATAACTATGACTAATAAATGCAATAAGATGACACGGTGTACTCTAGCCTACTCTACTCTATATTGCTGTTCGTTTGGTTTAATTTTATTTTTCGATTTGATTATTTTTGTCTATTTTAGAATGTTTTTGGTCATCTTCACTCAAATCTGTATGACATGACGTCAAGAGGAGGACTGTAATTTATCCAGTGCGCGCGCTTCACAGGCGGGCGCTCCCAGCGCGCTTCTGCATAAAACGCTGGCTGTCAGGTGCTCTGCGTGTTCAAACGCCGCTTACACCTACAGTATGGGAACCCATTTCCATCAAAAACCGTTTATGTTCTGTGTGAAACAATGTCAGACTAACTGAGATGCGATCAGCAGACACCTTAGTTCGCCAGGCACCTGTTGGAGAGTTTCCTTCAGAAACAATGGGTGACATTCTCAACCAAAGCGGATGGGGAACTTTAAACAGAAGTTTAACGGATCAGCACAAGTTTAGCAGTCTGGAAGACATAGATGTGACTGCCGACGGCAGCCTCGTCCTGCGGATTATAATCTCGGTGGTCTATTCCGCGGTGTGCGCCGTGGGTTTGGTCGGGAACCTTTTGGTGTTTTTCCTAATGAAGATAAGACAAGGTCGCAAGAAATCCATCATTAATTTCTTCGTCATCAATTTAGCGGTCACCGACTTTCAGTTTGTGTTGACCTTGCCTTTCTGGGCTGTAGATACGGCGTTGGATTTCAGCTGGCCGTTTGGTAACGCAATGTGCAAGATCATTTTATCAGTCACTGTGATGAACATGTACGCCAGCGTCTTCTTCCTCACCGCGATGAGCATCACGCGCTACTGGTCTGTCGCATCTGCTTTAAAGATCCCTTCTCGAAAGAAGTCAGTGTCTGTGAAGTGGGTATGTGCTGTATTGTGGATCTTGGCGACTGTGGCGACAGCTCCAACTTCAATTTTCTCCACCGTGACAGTTGTTGCAGGTGAAAAACTCTGTCTCCTGAAGTTCCCAGATGGTCAGGATTGGCTCGCTTTGTATCACCTTCAGAAAATTGTCATTGCGTTTATCTTGCCCATGTTCATTCTCTCAGTGTGTTATCTGTTACTGCTGAGGTTTATCCGAAAGAGGGGCATTAATACCCGTCAAAGAAGACGATCCAAAGTGGCAAAGTCTGTAACGATAGTGGTCCTCTCTTTTTTCATATGTTGGATGCCAAACCATGCCATCACCCTCTGGGGCGTGCTGGTGAAACTGAACGCGGTGCACTGGGACAAAACATACTACATGGTGCATACTTATGTTTTCCCCGTGACTGTTTGTCTTGCTCATACTAATAGTTGTTTAAATCCAGTTTTGTATTGTCTGATGCGACGGGAGTTTAGGAAAATGTTACATAGTTTCTTTTGGCGCATGTCCTCGCCTGTTATCTCGAACGCTGGAAAACTACATGGATACAGTCGAGGCAGCAATCAAAACCTGGATGACGCACACACTGGAATTAATTTAAACGTGATTGACGCACAACGCTCACAACAATCCAGACGACCGACCATGTACTAACAACATTCACAGGATTTAAAACAGATTGTGTCAACTAATTAAACAGAAGACTTTTTTCTGGTGAAACAAGGGTTACTGTGATTTAAATGACTGAATGACTGTAGTTGTTGTTTGTGACTTGAGCAGGTGTTTTATTTTCCCATATACATACTGGATATATACATGTCCAAGTTAGACATAACGGCTAAAAAAAAAAAGAAGAAAGAAGAGATAATAGCCTATAAGTTTGGTCCTGAATCTGAATTTGCCCTGCTTTATCTACATTTTCGTTGTCACTTTTTGTGTGATAGTGAATTTACAATGTAAGTTTGAAATGTAAATATATTCTGAGCAAACTGTATTTATGCTGTATATGACTTATAGTAATTTATTGATATGAACTGTCTCCTATTATATTTCAATATAGTACTTAAAGGCACACCTAAAATTAAAATTCTCTAATCAATCACACTTATAACAATTTCGAGCATGTATGACTTTCTTTCTTCTGCAGAACACAACAGAAGATATTTCATAATATTCATCGCTAACATCCATCGTCATCGGGAGACAGAGAGAGGGGTAAGATGTGCCACGGCTTAATCTACCAAACTGCATGTTTTCTCGCTAAAACCCTTTTATAAGTGTCAAAATATAATTTACACATTAATGGATAAAAATAATTTTCCCCTGCAAAAGAATCATGCACATCTCTGGGCTGAAGATAAATTATTAAATTAAACTTAATTGATAAAATGACAGCTGTGCAATGTATTGTGTGAGATGCTTCAGGCCATTCAGGTCAAGTTGTATCAGTGGTTCAACTAATATTGACAGAAAGCTTTGCATCCAAGTGCAGGAAACACGATCACAGTATACATTCATTTAATTGAGAAACCTGCTAAAATATCATTGAATATCATGGGAACACTGGCAAAGAAAAAACCCTAGCTATGTAATAAAGAAGCTGCAAGGACAATCATACCAGTTTGTTTCGCTTTTACCACTTTTAGTGTATCAAGAATACAGCATTTTCACTACAATATTCTGTATATTAACTTAAATATAACAAGTTAGGTAAAGTTAAATATGGCTACACTATTTATAGATTATGTATTTGTGATGGGCAGATTGTTTTATAAGTTGTATTGCAATCAGTGTATAGATTTTATCAGTTGATAGATTTCCTGCATGTGAATCAAACCTTTGACCTTGATGTTAAAGGTGTTTCGCAAACATTTGCAGCAATACACTCTTCAAATGATCTTCTTTGTTGATAATCAAACATCCAAATTCATCTTTTAGCAATATTTTGCTATTTGGTTGCTAAGAGAAGTCCGGTAATGGAATATCTACACAGCTATCAGTAGCATTGCCAGTTGGTTTCCTTATACATCATCATCTACAGTACAGTATGAATTTGACATTGGAACCCATTTATAGTTGGAAATACTGGACAAGTTCCAGACAAAAGTGAGCATTGATATGCAAAGATAAACATCAGATTATCTTAATATTCCTGTAAACATGTTGCAAGTAAGTGTACATTTTATGAAATGTTTTAAAATATGCTTTATATTTGTGTGTATGCATTCCCTTTCTGCTCATAACTTTATGAAACTTACCATCATAGCTGGGTAGATTACATGATGAAAACTATACTGTAGTTTGCAACATCTACAGTATGCTACTTGTTGTACACACAGCACCCCACACTGTAAAAAAAAACAGTGAAATTTACGGTAAAATACCGGCAGCTGTGGTTGCCAGGAATATACCGTGAAATAAATGTGGAATCTGTAAAAGACAA
>JAUMHQ010000059.1:24212231-24223570 GCA_032361165.1 Enteromius paludinosus
ATATTCACTAACCCCACCCACAATCCCTGCCGGACCTGGGACTTGAACCCACGACCTTTGGGTTACAGGTCCAACTCCCTATCCATTAGGCCACGACTGCCCCTATAAAGGCCTTTTTACTATCTATCAGAGTTAATCAAGTTGATAATTTAATAACCTGTAAATGAATAATGCGTCAAATGGTCATAAGTCACATTTGTTGTCTCTTACTATTTACATTATTAAAAAAATTACAAAAAAAACCAACAACAACACATAACAAGTGATCACACTGGCAGCGACAATAAAGCCAGGACTCATGCCAATGGGGCCCTCAAGTGGTGCCACATTTTAATGCATTAACATCTGCCTGTTAAATGTTGTTTTATAATGTAAGCACTGTGTGTTCTGGGCAAGGCAAGGCAAGATTATTTATATAGCACAATTCATACACAAAATAGCTTGTATTTTTAATCAGGCCCCACATCAAGTCTTGTTGCTACTTTCCTATTTGCTTTATTTCCACAATGTACATAATTACACAAAATTTCACAATGTATTATTCATAGGCACAGCTGACATTAAATAAAGCAGCAAGTCAACATTAAATTCTAAGTGTTGTTTCCTGAAATTATAGACATTAAATCATCAAATGTTTGCATATTAGTTTAGCATGCATATCACAAAATGGAAAAATACATATAATAATGGACTCATTATGAATAAATGTGTAAGTATTTAACCATTAATTATGTCTGAACTGAACCCGGTTTTATTTTCAAAAATATAAATTATTTCAGCCAAACTGAACTTGAGAAAAAAAGGAATTCAGTCTCTGATGAGTTTTACTGGGCAAGAACTTTTGAGATTCTCACTGATCTCTTCTTTCTGTGTTCAGTCCGTCTCTACTATCAGAATTTGTCGTTTCCCTGCTACTCAAGTCCTGTATATTCAGCATTGTCAACTCCCCCAGTTCCATCTCACTGTCTTCTGGTGGAGGAGGCGCAAAATCCCCTTCGACTTTCTCCACGTCCTCTTCTGACTTAAACCCTATAGTGTCAGGGATGATCTCCACCTCAATATCTGAAGAATCCTCGCTCTCCTTGAACCAAACAGTCTTGTGTCTGTCATCCTTCCTCCTCTCTTTAGCCAAAATGGATTTTACTTTATTCTTGTTTGCCTTTCCTCTGGTTTGGACGGCAGGATTGTGGTGTGAATGGTTGGTATGCGTCTGGAGTCCACAGGAGCGGCAGTGCCTCTGTCTCTCGCGAGGTATCACTCGCACCCTCGCTGCTTGAACTGCATCCAGTCTCCTTTCTCTCAGTTCAGCTCGCCTGGATCTGGATCTCCCTGTGTCCCCTTCATTCAAGAAACCATCATTGGTGAACTGCATGCTATCTCTTGGGCTTGGCCTGTTAGGGGGCTGAGTAAACTTCAAGCAAGGCCCTAAACACTGAATGAGGGCAGAGGGTTAATCTCACAATTTCACGAGCTGTATTTTACCTGCTGTAGTACATGATTACGGCGTTCTTATGGAACTTTCTCTTAAGCGTCATTTCTTTTACAAAGTGGGCACTCAGAGCTGGACTCACTGAGCTTTGATGAGAAGATGCTGACCTCAGACTTGAATGCATCAGGATTCCCCTTCTTGACACGGGATATCAGATAGCCGATCACAATGAGGCAGAGCACCAGTAACGCAGCCATTACGAAGCCCAGCAAAGCCATGTCTCCTGCACGGTACCCCTCATCGGGTGACTGGACCCCCACTACTGATATATGATAGATGTAAACATAAAAATTACACAGGCAACACGCTGAAAAAACATAAAGGATAAGTTTACTTCTGGAATAGAAATTTCCGATTAGTTTGCTCACTCCATTATCAACCATCATCATATCTTTTTTTTCTTCAGTTGAAAAAATTAAGGTTTTTGAGGAAAACATTTCAGGATTTTTCTCATATAGTGGATGGGTTGCAAATTGCAGTTTCAATGCTGCTTCAAAGGACTCTACAAGATACCAGCCGAGGAATTAGGGTGTTATCTTGCAAAATGTTCTCAGATTTTTTAAATGGCTGTTTGACTTTCTTTGCATGTTCACTTTGTAAACACTGGATTGGTATATCACTTCCGCCAACATGTGTCGAGCAAATGCAAGACAACACTCCACATTTTGCATTTCTCCTTTGTCTGACATACCCATTTCAGCTCTTGGAGTCTCTACTAATGAGTTGATGATTTGATTCAGGTGCGTTTGATTAAAGAGGCAAGGAAAACATGCAGCGTTGGGGGGACTACAGTGATGTGGTAGGGAAGAACAGGTGTAGAGCACTTTGAGGCTGCATTAAACCTGCCATTTAGACCTTTAACACATTGGCTCCCATTGAAGTCTATTTGAAGAAAAGGCCTGGAATGTTTTTCTCAAAGAAAATGTTTTTTTTTTTTTTTTAAATGGACATCTTGGATGCCACCTGGAAGTCAACTAATCTCTTACTAACACTTAAACAAGGGTTGTTAATCCTGCTTCTGAAAGGCCACCTTCCTGCAAAGTTTAGCTCTAGCCCCAGTAAAAACACCTGAACCTTAGTCTTCAGGATCACTAAAAACCTCCAGGCCAGTATGTTTGAAGCCAAACTCTGCAGGAAAGTGGCCCACCAAAAGCGAAACTGGACTGTCCTGAGTTACATTTTATTGGGAAAAAAATTGTGTTTAACTTACATGGTACTACAATCACAGAGAGAGTCGTTGTTCCTGCCTCACCAGTAGACACATCCACTGCACGAAGCTGGTGATCAATTGAAAATCATTTTTAGTTACACTTACAATGCATTTAACCATGTCATACAATATTTGGTCACATTTTATATTAGGTGGTCTTAACTACTATGTACTTATATCAAGAAATAAGAAGTTTTCTTATTGTGATCATAATGTATTGCGAATCACTTTTGCTGCTATTGAGGTGGGATGTGAGTAAGGTTAGGGACATGTTTGTTGGTATGGGTAGGTTAAAGGGTGGGTTAAGGTGTACAGGGTTACATATGTTTGGAATATGTATGGGATTACAAATTAATCACATTTGTAATTACTACGGGCGCAACAAATCTCAGACAGGAAAATGCTGCCGCGTTCTATTTATGACATGCTGACACAAATTCCAAATGGTTTTCAAAGGTCGCTTCATCACGTCCAGTGTAGACAGACTTACGGCCTCATCCACACAGCTTTCAAATGTAAATTTTTGAAATCATTTATTGTTAATTACTAGCCTGTCAGTTTGTGGCAAAATATTTTGCAGTGTTCACATGTTTTTTATTACTGCACATAATTCATTAAAATAGTTTAATATCAAAAGGTTGATTACAAAATGCACCTAAATTTTTTGGAATGTTTTTGTGGAATAAAATAATTTTTTCCCCATTATATTGTAGCATTGAGGATTTATTTTTAAAAAAAGTAAACAAATCTTGTCTCGTCTCGTTCTTGTGAAGCCAGTGTCTCGTGGGATAAGTGTCTCATCACACCCCAATTAATTACATATGGGTATTTTAATATTTAAATATAAGTACAACGTAAAAACATGTATGTGCACAATAATTAATAATTGATAAATGATCAATTTAAATGTAAGTACATAGCAGTTAAGGCCACCTAATAAAAAGTGGGACCCAATATTCTTGTAGATATATATTTGTACATTTGAAGTACTTAAATTAACATTTGTAGTTATACTGTTAGAATTACCCCTAACCATAACACAAACCTTACCCAAAAATATCCAACTCGAACCCCTATAATCTTAACCTGCTTACTCCTGAACCTAAACATACCCAATTAGCAGTAGATAAGGGAATTTTTCAAATACAGATATACAGTAAATACATTGTCTTGTAAACACTGAATGTTGGTATCTAGTAGTGAAGGTTACCTCATAAAGTGCGACTAAATTTTCAAATTCAAAATTAGGTTTTGAAGATTTTAGCATTAATACTAACAGTATTGTCTTCAGTTTCAAAGTATACTGGACTTTATATAATGTGTTTTTACTATTTTTACATTTAAAATGATCATTTGATACAATGCCCTTACTGTGTACATATGTACATTGCAAAAATAAAAAACAAACAAACAAAAAAAAACAGATGTGATGGGATAAAATAAGCATAAAAGCTGGTAAATGCTGTGGCTGCAATAAACAACATATTTAGTTTATCATACTAAGTACCTCTGCCTTTTTTTCTACATTATACTTCAAAAGTTCAAAACCAATGCTGTGTATGGTTAGGACACAAGTGGAATCATAAACAAGGACCATGTAATTAATGGTAAAAGTAGACCGATTTTATTTGCAAGCAACTAATATCATCGATTATATGGTTAAAACATATTGACTTGCCTGCACAGCAAAGGAATCAGTCCGAACGGCTTTCTTCAAAAGTATAAACCCATCTGTTGTGACATTAACATAGCTGCTATATTGCACTTCATATCTTATGTCAGGATTGATTCCCTAAAAAATAAAGGAAGAAACTGGCAATCTCTTATTGATCCTTGATCAATCTCTTTGTTGGTCCTGGAAAAAAACATTTCTCTCAAACCAATATTATCCCCATATCTAATAATTAACTATAGCTTTAAAATCAGAGGGGAGTGATACAGTAATTTGGTACAGTAAGAATGAAGGTTACTCCACCCCAAAATGAAAATGTTGTCATTAATCACTTACCCCCATGTCGTTACAAACCCATAAAAGTTTTGTTTATCTTTGGAACACAATTTAAAATATTTTGGATTAACATCGGGAAGCTTTTGACTGTCCTATTGACTAAAAATTGTGTTCCAATGACACAAAGCAACACAGAGGAGACAAACTGTGGAATTAAGTCATGATTTTTATTTTCTTTGCATACAAAAAGTAGTCTCATCGCTTCATAAAGTTCAGACTTATCCACTGATAAAAGACTATTTTGACAATGTCTTTCATACTTTTCTGGTCCATGACAGTGTTCATTACATGGCAGTTATTCAGACATTTGAAAGCTCCCCGGTTTTTAAACAAAATATCTTAAACTGTGTTCAGAAGATGAAGTTTTTGCATGTAATTGGAATAACTTGGAGGTAAGTGATTAATGAAAAAAAATCAATGTGGGGTAGAGCAACCCTATTAGCCCCAACCCCAATCCTAACATCAACCCTAGGTAAATCACAACTAAAATGTCTGCATTTAATACTAAATCACTAACGATAGTATTAAATGAAGTTTTAAAACTTACACTTGCAAAATCTTCATCCCTTGCTCTGACTCTGATGGGTCTGTTGGATGTCCTGTCCCTTAACACCATGTTTTCGGGTCCTGAAATACTGTAAACATACCCTTCATATCGGTCCTTCTCAAACCTTGGAGCATTTCTGCTCTTTTTCATTACGTCAATAGTGACTGAAGTAGTGGCAAACTGATCTCTATTTAAAACCTGTGAAGCCTAGGAAGGACAGATAAAGGAAGGTCGCTATTATCAAAATTAAGCAGTGAAAACTGTATACTAACCAGATATCACAAGGATGCATGTCACAAAACTTCTCAAAGTCTCCATAATATGCACAAGAAACTCACCAAAACTAAAAGTGATATTGGGCCAGCTATATCTGCTGGTTTCAGCATGGATATGTTTCCAGATTTTTCATCAATCTGAAATATGCTGTCGTCATTTCCTAGGCAATTACAGAAATGATTGTGCAGTTCATGTTGAACATTGAGTGTGTAGGTCTAGGAGCAACAGTCATGTGAGGAAAAATGCTTTAATACCTCGAACAATTTTATAGCTTATCTCTTCATTTCTGCTTTTATCTCCATCTCTGGCATACACTGGACCTGGCTGCAATTGCAAGGGTCCTTCCTGAAAATATCAATTTAGTATGACTAATTCAAAACACACCATTGCACTTATATGTAATAATAGGTTATATCAAAATTTAAATTAGTTAAATATTTTCTCAGGCCATCCAAGAATGGAATGAGTTTGTTTTTTTATGGGAAAAAATTTATTTAGCATTATGTCACTTGCTCACCATTGGAATAGGTGCAGTGAATGGGTGCCGTCAGAATAAGAGTTAAAACCGCTGACAAAAACATCACAATGACCCACAAGACAGCCCATCAGTTAATGTATTGTGAAGCAAAAAAGCTGCCAGTGTGTAAGAAAAAAAATGTAGTTTTAGTCTACAAAGTTTTAACCTTAAACTGTCTCTAAAAGTATGCCTATATTATACAGCCATGAAAATGGGTCAGGGGTGAAAAAGGTGAGAAGGGTGCTTGAGGGGTCATGTGGCCTCAAATGGGGCCGGGAGGTGGGAGCAGGCTGTGTTTCCTGTCCTAGTTTAGCTAATTTAGTTAACCCATGCCAGCTGTGTTTCTTGTGTGCTTTGAGTTCTGTCCTCGCCAGTGTTTGTATTTGAGTGTGTATGTTTGAATCCCCAGTGGCGGTCCTCAAGTGTCATCCCTATGTTTGATTTTAAACAAGTCTAAATCCAATTCCTGATTTACGGCTGGGAGAGCCAATTCCGATTCCAGTCCCTGAATTACGGCCAGGAGAGCCGGTCCCGATTCCAGTCCCTGATTTACAGTTAGGAGAGCTGATCCCG
This sequence comes from Enteromius paludinosus, assembly GCA_032361165.1. Classification (NCBI taxonomy): domain Eukaryota; kingdom Metazoa; phylum Chordata; class Actinopteri; order Cypriniformes; family Cyprinidae; genus Enteromius; species Enteromius paludinosus. The sequence goes on from JAUMHQ010000059.1 coordinate 24,218,852, forward strand.
ATTCCAGTCCCTGAATTAAGGCCAGGAAAGCCGATTCCTGCCCCTGATTCATGTCCAGGAGAGCTGATCCTGATTCCAGTTCCTGATTCCCGGCCAGGGAGAGCCAATCCAGAATCCAGTACATGAATCACGGCCAGGAGTGCAGATCCCGAATCCAGTTGCTGAATCACAGCCAGGAGAGCCGATCCTGAATCCGGTTCCTGATTTAACACTTCCATTTATGATAAGCATGCATAACGAAATGTTAATTGAGCTGGAATTCGTTGATTACTTTGTGATGTTTTTATCAGATGTTTGGACTCTTTATCTGCTGGCACCCATTCACTGCAGCAAGTGATGGTGATTGGTTAGCAAGTGATGTAGCTACTGCTAAATTTCGTCTAATCTTTTCTGACAAACTCATCTGCATCCTGGATGGCCTAAGGGTAAGCAACTAATTTTCATTTCTGGGTGAACTATCTAAAGGAATGAAAACATACCTGTTTTTCTGTTAGGTTTACCCTGCCTTTGTATCCCAGGCTCAGGCAGAGTTTGGCATTACCACTGCTTACTCTTGTACATGGTTGAAACCAGGGAGGACGGTTATCAATGTCTATAATATTGATGATGATGGTTGCTGAAGCTGTGAAAGAGCGTTGACCCAGTTGTGGTGGTGGTGGAGTATCCTGTAATTGTCAAGAATTGTTTGTGTTAAATGTCAGATAAGGAGAGAATGTCTCAAATTATCACATTCACATAAAACAGTAGAATGTTTACACACCTGCACATACAAGATCATTTTCACTTGCTGGATGACGTCGTAATCTAAAATCTTGTTCACAAGGATGCTTGGTATATACATGGTCTCAAGTCTGAAGTATCTATTCTGTAAGGAAATGTTTGTATTATAGGAATAGTTCAAGCAAATATGCAAACAATTTCATTTGCTCATACTGTTTCAAACCAATAGCTCTAAATTCTCACAGTTTCTTTCATTTCATTCGTTTTAAACTGAGTGTGAACTAATTAGTCTTTTTGAAGATGAACAACATGAAGGTAAGAGGCTGAATTTTTAATTTCTGGGTGAACTATCCCATTCATTTACACACAAAGCTAGCTTATGACTTCAAATGTTGGAGTAAATTTTAGAAAATCAATTGATTTCTTACCACAGTTGGTTCCATAGAATAATACAGAACCTCAGAATCATCATCTATTGCTTCAATCAGGGCAATGCTGCTATTAACAGGGGTAAGCTGTGCAATACGCATAAAATGCAACATCAGAATGGCATTAGAATGGACTAGAATTGCAGCATTATCACTTTGACAGTAGATTTAAAAAAAGATGAGCAAGTTGTCTGACTTCACCATGTGTGTAATCGTGTTTTCACCAAGAAGAACATGCACCTGGATCAACATTTAAAACATCTCCTGCGGGGATAAATGTTAAATAACAATATTCTCTCACCTCATTTATGTCAAGTGTATACTCGCTCTTGCCAAATGATGGAGGGTTGTCATTGATATTCTCAACACGAACAATCACAGTCAGAGTGATCTGTAGATAAAATGTACAAATGAATATGAAATGCCCCCCAACCATTACATATGGGTTCATATTTTATCCAATACTAAGACTATTTCGTGCTTTGCATTCGTCTGCATAGAATCCATAATTGTAATTGCAGTTGTGAGTGACTTACACTTCTGTGGCCAGTTTTATTACATCGGATCTGGACAGTTAGTTCTTGAGGACCTGAAAGTGTCTGGAAAACAGTTTGATATCAGCTGAAGTTAGGATTACATTTTTGTAATCTTTCGTTGTGAACCAAAGTCAAATCAGTTTAAGACGGTCAAGCTGGTATTCGGACGATGGTGGATGGTTTGTTCAGTTTGGTAGAGTTTGGTCTACCACCATGTTTAAATCAGGTCCAATGTCTGGTAGTGTGGCTGATTAACTAAACCAACTTGGATCAGATACTGACCATGAATGACCAGCTAGAAACCGTTTCAACATAACTACCATTTGAAGCTGGTTTTAGCTGGATTTTCTAACAGTGTCATTATAGTCTTTTTACTGAAATTGGCACAAGAAAGTCATAAAATAAACATACTTCAAAGTCTAGGCCTTTCTTTGCTATTAGTTCTGAACCTCTCAGATCGAAGGCATTCCCAGGGTTCTCTGTGAGATTCAGCGTTACGTCCTTTGTGGTTGTGTTAATATGAACAACGACTGTGTCAGCGGTGTTATTCTCTTTAATTGTCACAGGCTCTGAGGGGACCGTACAAACTGCGGAGAGAAAACAAATATTGCCATTTTAACCATATTATAGCAGATATAACAAAAATGATACAAATGTTTTTGTAGAAATTTATATTTTACAGTTAATACATTAATAGAATACCTTTGTTTCCTGTATTTGTAAATGCGTATGAACAGATACTGTATACGATACTTAACTTTAGCATGTCAATCTAGCTCCCTGAATCTGATTCTAATATGTTAATGTTTTTAAATAAATTCAATTGACAGTTTTCAGTCCTAATGCTGTTTTTCACAATTGTACTAAGCAGTTTTTATAGTAAATGAATTTGTTTTTGAAAGGCAATTCCTTTTCTGTCATGAAACAAACTTTGTAGCATTTTGAACCACTAGACATATTTTGAAGCTACATCCCAGCCATCTGTAGACAATGAACAGACATGGCGTCTTTTTATTTCCACTGACTGAGCTGAAATATAACATCATAAAAAATACCCACAAAGACTGACACATGTCGTACCGACACAATAACGTTGCTGACAATAGTATAGCAAATCTAAAAAGTGAAACAAGAGTTACTTACTTTTCTCAGCAAAGCAGATTTTGTGAAGAAATAATGCAAATAAACAGCCTAAGATGGTAGTTATGGATTTACGCTTAAATATCATGTCCATTTCAGAGTTTCTGATGCACACAAATAAGTATGGAGGACTATGAGACCGTGGCACCAGCTGGTACTTCTTCACATAAAGCATTGACTGTGCTGACCGATGAGTGGGAGTTGACTCCAGTCGCAATGTTTGTGACTTCATCTTACGGTCATATATTGCCTAAAGAGCTTGCCAGCAGTGGACTGCTCCCTCCCACCCAAATACTTGCATCTGTTTTTCAGGGGTCATTTTGTATTAGTGGAAGCACTGCGGGGATGGGAGGCTGTGAGAAATGTGACAATATGAAATACGCAAAAATTACTTTGTCAGTCTAAGCAGATGACTATAAATGAAAACCTTATGCAGCGCTGAATTCATAAAAAAGTGAAATTACAAAATAAACGTGAGGTAGGAAAAATAATAACAAAGCTATATTAATAACAATATTTACAATAAAAAACACATCAATACAATTAAATACATAAATCCTGGGATCTATATCCTGTTTATTTACATATGTTTATTTCAAGCAGGCCTATATTTTATGATTAGCATTATTTTCAAAAGTTATTGTTTATTAATAATGATTTGCATTATTATCAAAATTAAAACCTGCTGTTTAACCATGAGTAAAAGTAGTATTATTATTATTATTTATTCCAGATTTGTAAATGCTAGTGTTTTTACGGTTTCAATTAAAAATATTGAGCAGAAAAAAATGCTTTAAACATTTTCAATATCGATAATAAAAAAATTTATTTTTTATTTTTTCTTAATATATTAAAATATTAAAGACATATTTAATATTATATTTCAGTGTAGTATTTGTTTTTAATGAGATGGGGACTCGGTGAGCATAACATACATTTTAAAAACTTCATAAAAAAGAGACAAGAAAAAATGAATGAATGAATAAATAAAGAAATGGAAGGAATTCATTCATTCATTCATTGATAATCTTACTTATTCTAAACTTTGAGAAGTGTAGATCATATTTTATGAATAGGAGACAACCATAGATCGGTACTAATTAATTTTCTGGAAAACACATTCAAATGTTTTAATTTCATATTCTATGATGTGTGGAGTACTGTCTTCTCAAGACTTAATAATGTATGCCACTGATCAGCTCTGACTAAGTCTGAGAGTGAGAGCAAAAACACACCCTCTTTATGCAGTGTGCTATTTATTTTAGCACATTTGTTGAAAGTACTTAATTGATTTCCTTCAAAATATTTTCCTCCCTCCCAACCAATCAGATCTGTACTCCGCCACATGCGACCATGACATCAGCCGGTATAATACATGTTTGGAGACAAACAAGAAGAAGCCCCTCTTCCACCCCCACTGCTTCTCTGTGTGGGAACAACGGGAACACAGTGTAACATGAAGCAGACACATTGTGCAGGCATGTAGATGTGTGCTGCTGTCATGGATTCATGGAGCTGGCCTTGAACAGATGAGCAGTAGGCTGCATTGTTTTGAAAGGTTTCTGAAAGAAATGCAGGCCTATATAATGCTTCTTTTAAAATTAAATTCACACTCTTTCCACTTAAAAAACTGAGATACAAAAATAATAAATATTTCAAATGAAAAAAGTGTTAAAATTATCGGGGGAAAAAAAAAGAATCACTGAAAAGAGATAATGGCTGTTTTTAACTTTATCATTATTCTTTTTAAACAATAATTCACACTTTTTGAAGAGAAGTTTAGGGTTTTGTGCCTACATTTTAAGACCAGTGCTACAAAATATATTATAAAACGGTTAGTTCCATTCCTCAATTCTGATTGGTCAGCAGCTGTGTTTTATTCACGATACAGCACG
>JAUMHQ010000059.1:24227545-24239219 GCA_032361165.1 Enteromius paludinosus
TACTTTTGATTGGCTAATGATGTAATGAGTTTCAAGTCAACATGACATTGTGTGCAACCCATTTTACTTCCGCAAACAAGACCAGGAATTAGCCTCACATACAGTAAAATAGGTACATTTTGATTTCATGTTGACATGAAAAACATTAAAAGAGACGTTACAAACTTTCTTGATTCAGCAGAAAGCGGAGACTTAATTGTTTAACATTTTTTTTTATTACGGTTTACATGTCCAGCATGGATTGTTAAACACACTCAGAAGATGTGAACAAACACAAAGGTATAAAATCCTCAGTTTCTACATAAGAAATAAATCAAAAACACAAATCGGAATGTTATTAACAAGGTAAAAATCTAAAAAAATAAAATAAAAAATTGATAAGGTACTATTTACAATTTAAAAAAATGACCAAATGTAAGATAATATTAAAAAAACAAAAATATTAACTGAAAATATAATGAAACTAAATTTCATTTTACCACCAGTAATGAAGATGATGTGTTTAAGAAAACACTGCAGCACAACTTTGTGCACATTAACAGCATTGCTTTAAATGTTAATGATTTGCTACTCTACTTTGTCTGAAAATGCTTTGTCTAGTTTTAAACAGCAAATTTTTTGTAAGGCTCATTAAGATTCCCTTCAAGACAGTGTGCACTGCCTAGATGCATTGTCTCACAACAGAACGATTTGATATTGAATCAGAAGCAAATACACAGTCTCATTCTACTCAGCTGATTCCATAAAGGTGAAGACAACAAATTATCTTAACCTTTTTTGGCTACTTATTTAGTGAGTCAATAATGATTGCAGTTGAATAACTGCAGCTGGTTAATAAATGGTGTGGATGGATGTTCTTAGAGGCACCTCTGATCAGAGCTCAAGTTTTATCAGGAGAAAATGCACACAGAGAATTCACTCTGTATATGTAGAGTCACTGGGTGGTCATTATAAGTAGCAAAGGTCCTGAGCCGCGGTTATGAGAACGGTGTGACCATAACAGACAACGTCCATGATTCACACCAAAAGCCTTCTGAACAGAGGGTGCTGTTAGTATGCAATGCAAGTGTGAGGCTTGGTGGGAGGAAGCTTTCTGGCCCTGGCCGAGGGCCCAGTCTATCTTCCTGTTGGCCAAAAGCAATGTGCAGGACAATAATGCAGCAAGAGAGAGGGGCCATTGTTATAAGAGCCAGTCCTATACTTGGCCAAGAGTTGATTCGAGATGACGGAGAAAATGTACAATTTTTATATCTACAGAATCACATACTAACAAATAAACAGATGGTTCTGATTATCAGTAATTGTCTATTACGTTGTCTTTTGTTTAGTCACCCTTATCATCTCTGAAAACAAAAATAATAATAAAATAATAATAATAAAAAAAAAAATCTAAGTAATACACATTTATGCATACTAAACTAGTGTCCATACAGCCTTACCGCAATGGTACCATGGTACACTGAGCATATCAGATGTAAATTTAAAGCAGGACTGTACCAGTGGGGCCAGATCCAAGGAACTGCCAAAGCCATGTAAAAGATTGCCAGAGAAACTGCCTAGGATACTTGAGTCTGAGTAGATCAAGCTGACCACTAGGGCTCCAGGCCCTTGGGAGCACACAGTAGGACATGTTGACTCTGGGCCCCAGACCGTCCTTTGCATACAGTGAGTCATAACCCACTAGGGCCCCAGCCTACAGTACGGCATCAACTGTAGGGCCTTAGCCCAACTGGTGCATACATGAGCATTAGGGCCCCAGACCATCTGGCACATACAGTGAGTCATAAACACTAGGGCTACAACCTACCCAGTACATTAAGTGGGACATGACCACTACAGCTCCTGGACACATGGGGTGAGACTACTACTAGGTTTCTGGGCTACCCAACACATTAGTGGGACATGATTTCTAGGGCCTTAGGTAACCCCTGTGTTACAGTGGGACATTACCAGTAGGATCTTGACATAAGCATTAGGGCCCCAGACCATGTGGTGCATATAGTGAGTCATAACCACTAGGGCCCATACACTGTGACAAGATTACAGTGTACAGTATACAGTGGAACAGAAACACAAGGCCACAAACTATCCAGCAGTTCCTGGACTCCCGGAAACACGGGGGACGAGACGTTACCACTAGGGCCCTGGGCTACCACAGTAAGTGGGACATGATCGCTATGGCCCCTGGAAACCCGATGCATATAGTGGGACATGAGAATTGGGCCCCAGCCCCTTCATAAATACAGACCTAGTTGACTGCTAGACCTAGACTCCAAGGCCCCTTACCGCATATAGAGTGAACTGACCACTATGGCGTCTCAGGAGCTGGGACCTTAGAAAAAACAACATTTGCTGACTTTTCAGCTCCCATTAGATCACTACAGCTCTCGGCTACTGTTGTTTTTCAGTTAATGTTATCCTAGAAAAATGTGTTTTCTAATTTTGTTGCCTAATGTTAGTCAACCAATAGAGTAAGAACTAGGAGGAATAGGGCTCCAAAGATGCTTGCCCAGAAGCCTCAAGAACATAATCTGGCCCTTAATTCAAAACATGATTCAGTATGATTTTGACTCCAAGGTACTTCAAAGAATACCATTGTGTTTGGTTTTGTCCAAAAATTGAATTATCATGGTACTACAGTATTTCCAAAATACTATGCAAAGTGACTAATTGTGGAAAAAAGGCCATAAAGGAGTTTGAAAATCAGACAACCGGCTGAAGCGGGAATAAGACAGTCATAAGGCCTGAGTGAGCCCCTGAGAGTGAGTGTTTCAGATATCCTTCAAGCTAGTTTATGTATTCCTCATTGATCTGGGGGCGACTGGAGGAGAAGGTAGAGGGCGTCGGGGGAGGGACGGAAGAGCTTTTATGTCTGATTAACTCTCCTCCAAGTCTCCTCGGACGACAGGAGCACTGTGAGGAGGGGAGGATTGGCTGGCAACAATATTCAGCGGGATTCATCAGTGACAGCATTCCGATCATGACTGTCCCGTGTCTCCTCTACTCTTCCAATAATATTTATCAAAGTGCTTTTTTGCTCTACCTTGTCTGACAGGGCAATATTTATAATACCACTCACTTTCGTTCTCTCCACTAAGTCTGCCTCTCCCAGTGCGAAAGGAGAAACTCTCTCGCTGATTTTGAAGAGTAAATGATAATGATTTTGTCAGAGGCACTTTAAAAAGTGGCGGCGGTTTGTTTCTTAATACTTTCCGGGTCCGAGTATACTAGCTGAGTTTAGGTAGCTAAGCAAACACCACAGAAAGCAAACACAGACCTACCTGACAGCGGTTCTATCTTGCAATGTTAGGAAACTTGCCTAATCTCTCTACTTTGCCTAGTAGATCACATCAGCATGAATAGGTCATGAATGAAACAGGGATCCTGTTTCTGCTGCTGGTCAAGGAATGCGCTCCTAAAATAACTGGCAGTGGACCCTGGCAATGTGGACCATGGGACTGAGTGCCAGCAAGCTCTCATATAGGGATGATACTGCTACACACACACACACTATCTACCAAGCATCTCAAGCATAGGCTAAAAATATACTCTACACAAGTATGCTAAAGCAGAAGTGAATGCTAGGCCAATGCCCTACAAGTGGACAGTCTCATCAGATATACTTAATGTGCGTTCATATGAAACTTCAGGTATTAATGAAAGTTTTATTCAGGTAGCTAGCTAGAAACATGTCGACGGTTTAACTAACCTAAACTTGCTCAGCAAGATTCGATTCTAACTAATGTTGCCCAACAGTAATAGGCTTGAAAAAACAGAAGATTGCATTTGGAAATTTTTTTACTTTTACAGTTATGCTAAAATACGCTATAGCGCCCTTTGTGGAAATGCTGAGAATGCAACATAAAATTGGGGTAAAAAAGTAAACAAGTCCACATACTTGCGTATGAGTATGTTTCTGCCTTCTAGAGGGAGCTTGTTTTGAGTTTATCCCACTCCTGCTTGTTTATTACACCCCCACCCCTAAAATATCCCATCGCTGTAATACAATCCAGTTCAGGCTCTTACTAACACACCATAAGCCCCTTCACAAAGACTTAAGATATAAGGTTTCAGCATCGAAACCCTTTGCTTTTGAACTCACACAGTTATCCCTGCTTCTATCCTTTTTGTTTCAGCCCGCCTATGTCAATGCAAGTAATATTTATTAGGTAGGGAAAGCTTTGGGTTGGGGTAGAAATAGGTTAGCAATGGATTTTACCCCCTGCTGTTTTTAAAATTAGACTATTACCTAACATTCCCTACAACAGTGGGCCCCACTAAGGCTTTAATTTCTAATTGGGCCCAAGAAAGTTTCTCAAGTGTATTTTACGAAGTTTTAAATTGATGCACGTACGCTAGTGGTATTCCTTTTATAGCTCTTTTGTTCAGTCAAATGAAAATATGAAAATGCTATTATATAAATAAGCACGCAGCAAATGGTTTCAGCACCAGCAAAGTAATATCTCGCTCAATGCCTCAAGATTTTTCGAACCCTTTAAATGAAAGCAACCTAAGTGTTATGTTTCTCAGACAATACAATTTATAATAGCCACAGTATCATGGGATTTTGGGAGATAAAAAAACACTTCGGCTTGCAAGGAAGAAATCAGGAGGGCTCTAAAAATATAGATGGAACCATATAAAACACGTCTGGCTGGCACGACCAAGGCACAGTTGTTAAAACAAGGGCCAATAAAACGTGACTTTTTGTTATGATCGCAGTAGGTAAGCAACATTTAGAGAAAAGTTCCTATTTTATGACATTAAAACATATAGCAGGCCAATTCAAATTCAGCCAAATACAACTGGACTTGACTGGTTGAATAACCACATCCAGTTGCTCCAAAAAGTAGGGTTAAAAAATCGGAGACCTGTATAATTGAAAAGGTTAATGCTATAAGTGATATCAATATTAAAGAGCTGAAAAAATTACCATGAATACCATGAAAATTACCATAACCCACTTCATAAAAAAAAAAAAAAATTAAAAATGCTAAAACGTCCTGTTTATTTTTAGGTTTCAGTTAGATTTTTGAATGTCAAACTTTCCATGTGGTCTCAGACGTTTAAACCCCACAGTATATGAACATTTTAAGTTACGATGCAAGTGGCCACAGTCCTTACAGTCTTTATGATGATATATTATGACTTGCCCGGTCAGTTGGAAAACCACAGCTGAGAGTCCTGAGAAAAGGTGAACGGATGCAGAAATATTCCTAAGAGACGAATATTTCTCCACTTTCCTTTTCCTCTCTTTTTACTTTGCAAGACTTCCCGGTCATCCTTTATGTTATGATTGCAGACGACAAATTGTGACATCCTGAAATTAGAAATTAAGAAGAAAAAAAAACACAAACAACTGATTCAAAAGAAAAGAAAATATCATGAAAGGAAGAAAAAAAAATCAATGTGCAAACTTTCTGATATAAATAGACTAGTCAACATGTTAGGAGAGCACCATGGGAAAGGAATAGAAGGGTGAACATGACGTGTGTCAGTATCTGTACGTGTGTGTATGTTTGTAAGCATGTTTATGGTGGGGTTTTGTGTGTGCAAAGTTTTTGGATGTGTGGCAAAACAGGGATCGAGGGTCGTTCTGAGAGGTTAAACCCAGTCCTGTAGAGAACGTCTGCAGTGAACTAAATACTTGGGTGCTCCTTTCCTCTGTAGTGTGTTTATGATTGCGTAGATCAATCCCAAGATGCACAGCACCAGGACCAGGGGTACCGTCACCATGATGATGTACATGGTGCGCTCCTTCTCGTCTATCTTCAGAACCACATCCACCTCATTATTTTTTTCTTCCGTCTCCTCTTTAGTGTCAACATCATTGGTGCTGTCTCTCTCTTTGTCCTTTTCCTTGTCTTTGTCTTGGCCAGCATCCGGGTTGAAGGGTGGTCTGTCAGGCCACTTGCGTCCAGGATCCACATCTGGGTCTCTGTCAGGAGTGAGGTCCACGTTACAGCCCATGAAGTCTCTAAGAATGGACTTTGGGTAGCCCGGCTCGCTTTTCATTCTGTGGTTGTCAAATTTCCAGTACTTTGTACCCTTGTAGAAGTATGTATAGGCTGTGTGAGAGACAAACAAAATTGGAGAGAGAAAAAAAGTATTAAAAGTGCATTACTGAAATTACATAAACCAGACAGCTTATCAAAACTATAAAGCAGAGTAAAACAATGCGTTTTCCCTGGCCAAAGATCTATTTTTTTAATTAATTATATATTTGGGTTTTAACATACCAAAATATTTTTCAAACTGTTGAAACCCAACCTATTAGGTAGGCCATATAAAATATTTAAAATAAATATATTTTAAACTTTTTTTTTTAAATAGGGGTTAGTTCATATGTGTTGAGACTGTAAGGTTAAATGAATGTGAAACTCAACCCTAAACTTATATTTTTAGTAAAGTAGTTTACAGCTGACCATGTAGATATGTGCAGTCTGAACTTCTATTTTGGATATCCAACAGATTTAATGCATGCAATTTGCATTTAATCCAAATGACAGACAGCTGAGATGATCATGAGGTGGTCTGAATAATCAGATTGCAAGCCGTCTCAAATTTTGTAATGAAACTCTACACCTTTCACACATTACCTAAAGAGTACCAGGACAGGACCGTTTACAAAGACAAATCCAGCCACTCGAATTACAAGGGTAACACATAATGTGAACTCAATCCAGTAAACAGACAATTCAGGCAGAGATTTACAGCTCAAATAACACTAAATGAGACATTTTTGCTTTAACAAAACAACAAGCTACACATTTCTGCTTTTAAACTTTTTTCCTCAAACTTAAGGCAGGATTATAGTTATCTATGGTAATCGATTGCATGACACAGTTTTGATTAGTTTTAAACCAGGAACATTCCATTAAATAGGAAAGAGCTTTCAGTGATATAAGCGTTTCCCAATAATATCACATAATTTCCTCAAATCACATTTCTCACATGACATTCTCTCGCTTCCTTTGTTTCAGCGTCTGATTGATCTAGATCCATCCTGTACATTATACTGACAGACACTGGATGACCCCTCAACCCCAGACACCATTCCACTCACTCACTCACCTCCATCATCGCTGAGGAAGGCTCCCTTGGGAGAAGACGGCACCGAAGTGCCCCACACACTGATTGGCTTAGGGTAGTCCTGATCTGCGGTTCTGGAGTGCTCATTAAAGCGCCAGTACCTATAGTTGATCAAACACACCTCAATGCAAATCATTCTTCTCAGCCATTCAAGCAACACCCCAGTGACCCCCTTTAGACTTGCTATTAACATTTATCACAGATGAGCTGATCACTGAAACTACTAATCATATTCAGTGTGGTCACTTTGCGATTTTATCATAAATGCTGATGAAGTTTAAATTCACTTGCATGTTGCAACCAAGTAAAAAGTAATATTCTAAATTTATGTTCTAACAGGGCTTTTTTACAAATATGAGACCCTGAAGCACAAAACCAGTAGCACAGGTATATTTGTAGCATTAGACAAAAACTCTTTGAATGAGTTTTTTATGCCAAAAATCATTAGGATATTAAATAAAGATCATGATTTATGAATATACTTTGTTAATTTTCTACTGTAGATATATCAAAACCTATTTTTGTATTATTAATACGCACTGAACTTTAATTTGAAGTTGTTTTTTTGCAACCTCACATTTCAGATTTTACAAATGTTACCTCATCCAAATATTGTCCTATCCTTATTACAATACAAAAATAAAAGCTTATTTATTTTTTATTTGAAAAAATGTGCCCTTATGACACTTATGTTTTGTGGCCCAAGTAGGGGTGCAACCATTGTAGATTTTGTTGGTACGATTACAGTCTGAAGAATAATCACAGTTGTACGATTATTATGCATTTATTCATTTCATAATTATTGTTGATTGTTATTCATCACTGGCTTTTAAAACAGATATAACACAGTAACCATTTAGACATCACAACATTTTTCAAATATGAATAAGCAATTATGATTTATTGACAGTTCAAATCTTGTATTCCTCTTGATTCTTTTATGCATCCTCAAAAATATTTGAATTAATTAAAGGTCATTGTATTTCTAATTAAAATGTATTTTAAATTAATTGATTTTTATGTCATGTCCCATTGACCCAGTTATTGAAAAATAGATATATGTAATCAAAAACGAGAAGGAAGAAACACTTGATCCCCCACCCTTTGATGAAATCTGATCTGGGGTGGTCAATGAAGAAGCATGCAAGACATGTTAATACCAAGAGTAAACATCAATCTGTCTGGACTGATCACCTGAGACTGATGTTAAGAGCAGGTGCAAACAGAAGGCATCTAGAAAAACTGAAGGGAATGGCTAGACAATACGATTTTCAGAACAAAAAATAGGACTAGCCCCTCACCAGTCTCCTTTGAAGTAGTAAGTGAAGCCAGAAGGTTCCCACCAGATGGCCGTGTCTATCTTGTCATACGGGATGTCTCTGCCATAGTCCATCAGTTCTTGAGGATAGCCAGGCTCTAGGTTGGCTTCTCTGAACAACCAATACTGACTTCCTACAGGTGGAAGGACACGAGAGAGAAAGGAGGAAGTAGTTATAATTCTACACTTTCTAATAAATATTGTGTAATGCTTTTTGAAAGATTCTTTCTATAATATTTCAAGTTTAGTGGTGTCCCAATTCAGAGGCTTCATTTCAAGACAGGTTTGCCAGAGACAGTGGCTCAACAAACGGCTGTACCGACTCAAATACTCCTTCAAATGCAGCCTTTGTTTCCCAGACCATCAAGGACACAAAGAATAGATCCTTTGCAGCACAGACTGTCCCTAGATTCATTGTGCACTAGTGGCGACAGGATTTTTTTTTACAATTATTCTGTTGGAAAAAAAATTTGGGATGATTTGGAGCTTTACGAAATGGTGTGTTATCCAATTAATAGAGCTTGTGGCCTTCAAAGTCTGTTTCCAACACAGCAAATGAGACACAGCTTTATTCTCATGCACTATTATACAGATAAATAAATCAACTACCCATCGAAAAATTCATATTGGTTAACCACTAGAAAGCAGGTTTTTAAAAAACCCTCAAAAGTTCAAAAATGGACATTAAGAAGAGAACAGAGGTTGAAAACACTGGCAAGGAAGTGGGAGACAGCAACACTCAACTGGTCACAGGATTTCATGGTGCATGTTCAGGGACTTTCCAAGCTTTGGCAGAGTAACGCAAACTCCAAAACTCAACCACAGATTTGTGTTTACTCTCTGTTATAACTCAAATAACTTCACTACGAGAGATGCACCAACAATGACTGTTTGGTTGGAATCCCACATTTTAGTGGTTAAAGCGACAGCGAAAGCACCGCATGGAGCCGTTACAGAAACACTGGGATAAGCTGGAGCTTTTATTATTTTACAGTATGGCAGACACTGAGGCACCATCCTCATGGACCCGTTTGATTCAGTGGGCCCATGTCCAAGTCCAACCGTTGCTGTCAGCATCTGGTAGAAGCTCTAGCTGACGCAATGGACCTCGCCTCACTAAGAACAGATGTTGCTCCTAAGATTTTGGTCTCCTGGTTTTCTCCAATGGCAGAAATCCAAATTTTAAAAGGCCCCTGCCAATGACATCATCACTTGCCATACACGGTTTCCTTATGGGAGCCAGCTTTCTACAAGTCTGACAAATATACCTTCATCTTCACAGAAGTCTTCAGCAGGAAGTTATTAGATGTCTGTTTGAGGAGTGCAGGGTGCTGATGTGTGTAACCAATGTGGGAACCTCACTGCGGTTTGAGCAGTTTTTGATCTCAATCTGCTGGCAGGGCTTGTTAATGAGAGTGACCCACTGACCGAGTTTCAGGCCGGTTGACTTTGCACCAGAGCCATTCGTTGACACCGTTCGTGTGGTTTTATGACTTGGAAATTTAAACATTTGGTTTTCTGTTATAAATTATGCTGATTTTAATATGACACCAGGGTAAAGTTATCTAGCTGGATATTATCATGGATGTTGTTGAAATTGCAAAGATGATGTGTAAAAGTTCTGGTAGACCTGGTAATAATGGATGAAGGATTACAAATGTAAAAAGCATTTCAGTCTGATGTAGTTCTGCCAGCCTGGGTAATAATTTCTCTCATGAATATAGCGTTTATTTATGGTCTATATTAACTTTTTTAATTAAAAGGTTGTTGTTGTTGTTGTTGTTACTACTACTAGGTGTTTAATTTCTAATTATAGTTATGTTAAATATTTATATATGTATATATATTGTTAAATAAATGTGTTTTGCTTACTTTGCAAAATATACGGTCAATTTCTGAATTATTTGAAGCCAAATCACATTAAACCCATATACATGAACCAAAAAGCCTCCGAAACTCTACCTTTAATGTAAAATGAAAAACTAATTAGTCATGTTAGCACTGTAACAAACTGAGCAGACAGCAAAGTATATTTATGAATTTATAGGTATAATGCTAAAGCTGTTGAACATTATTGTTGAATGTGGGTCAGAGAACTGCACAGAAAAACATTACACTATGCATAATGCTGTAAATGTAAAAAAAACTTGAATTTTTAATAGCTGGAAATAATAAAAAGAAAATGCAGCTAATATTCTTACATTACTGATCGAAGCAAAGCAAATCTGAGTTAAAGCATTCACTGAGCTTTGCTTCCTTTGGAATATGTACAGCCAGAATTATACAGCTCAAAAATTTCATTTTGTCCATTTACCTTAAACTCATATATAAACCAAAAAGTCATGTCTCTAAAAGTCTACCTGTGAAATCCATCAGACTTACACATTAATAGCTGAGGGAAATCAAGGGCACTTCCTGTACTAAATGACAAACGTCAAAATCAATGGTTTGTTCTAATGTAAAAAGCACTTCAATGTGATGTAATTCTGCCAGCCTGGGTAATAATTTCTCTCATGAATATAGCGTTTTTATGGTCTATATTAACTTTTAACAGCACAGAGCTATATCAATTTTCAAGTGCAGTCGGATGGAAAATACCTTTGAAAAACACAAATCGCCCATCATGCCTTTCATATGCAGCGTCAATGTCTCCCGGCAGACCCCTCCAGAAGTGTCCAATAGGCATTGGATAGTTATCCAGAACTCGGTTCCTCCTCACCCGCCAGAACCAGCGGCCCTGAGGAGGCAATAAGACATAAATCAGCGACCACATGATAATGGTTGTGTAGTTCTCTCCTAATGGTGGTCCGGTTTATTAGCAGTCCCACAACCCTCAGCTGACATGTGCACTGCTAAGAATAGGAAGGATGCTGTTTTTTCTCCAGACCAAGACGTCTTCTCAGTCTTTTAGGCCTACAACCTGCCCTGGTAAAAGATACCATTAACCTTTCGTTTGCAAGAGACAAGTTGAATATTTAGGATGCCTGATCCCTAATGTGAGCGGCTGCAGTAGTAGCAATGGTTGCAAACACAAACAGATCATGTATACACTCTACACAGATAAAGACAAGCACATCAGGTACATGTATAGGCATACACTTACTGTATCCTTTACACTTCTGGCTTTCCACCAGGACCTTCAGTATGTTCCAAACCAAGCCCAAATTAAAAGCAGAGCCGAGTCTGCGGTCAACACACTCTAAATTTATCCTGCTTTCTCCCTACACACTCCTCAACCCCAACACTTCTACACAAACAGACACA
>JAUMHQ010000059.1:24299249-24309251 GCA_032361165.1 Enteromius paludinosus
TTGCCTCCATGCCACGCCGCATTGAAGCAGTCATTTCTGCAAAAGGATTCCCGACCAAGTATTGAGTGCATAACTGATCATAATTATTTGAAGGTTGACTTTTTTTGTATTAAAAACACTTTTCTTTTATTGTTCGGATGAAATATGCAAATTTTTGAGCTGTATACCAAAATATTAAAGGCTTGAACTACTTCAGTTGTGTGTAATGAATCTAAAATATATGAAAGTCTAATCTTTATCAGTACATAACAGAAAATAATTAACTTTATCACAATATGCTAATTTTTTGAAAAGGACCTGTATATATAGAGAGAGAGGGGGAGGGGGAGAGAACGCTATACCAAAAACACAAACAAGACAAACATTTACTTTAAAAATTTTATGAAAATACCAATGTGAGGAAAATTGAGATACAAAAAATTTATCAATGGTAATATTACAAAAAGTATAAAAAAGAAAGTGCACAAAAACTTCCTTACAGCATTAATTGTACAGACAGCTTTGAATAAATAGCATAAGTTAAAAATGACAAATTAACGTAATGAAATGATCAGCTAAATCTCTGGTAAGGCACACTGACTGAGAATGTGCCACACTAAAAACATTTTTCCCTGAAATTTATCGACATCTTGTATTTGCTCTCATGCATTTTAAGAACAAGAGCATGAAGTCAACAGTAACGCTGACTCAAAGTATTGCTGGTGAATAAAAACAAACATTCTTTCAAATAATACACTGAAACCTCCAAATTCCATAATCTTGCTGAACATTAGAGCCTAAACAGATCTTTTTTCGATTTTCCCAAAAACAGGCAATTCTGTCATCTTTCAATTAATCCCAACTGCAAAAGAAATAAAAGAAAAAAAAAAACATACAAAAGGCTGCAGTCAATACATCAAGGCTGAAAGACTGTACAATTGCATCTTCGATTACCTTTAGTGTACAATATTGAAACATGGAAAAAACGTGGTAAAAAAAAATAAAACACAGTGTAAAGCCAGGTCGGAAATTCATCAATCAGTAATATCTCCTGCTTTCTGTATTATAACACTCTCATACAACAATAAAATAAAATACAAACACCACCAACAGTCATAAAACTGATCATGCCTACAAATACATTATTCATGCTTTCATACGCTATTGTTTAAATGATAACCGTTTAAATACTCTGAGATAATGTATTTTTTTGCATCTTGGTTTTAAAAACATTTACAAACCCGTAACCGTTTTTAAATATTGAGCAACATCTTTATGCCAAACCAGAAGGAAAAGATTTTCAAGCGCGTGTCCATATTCCAGACCAAAAGCTGAGGTGAATTCACATTGTGAAATATTGTGCCCAAGAATCCTTGTCAATAAATGCATGTGTGTGATATAACAGACCACAGTTGAACTTGAATCAGAGCAGAAGACTGCAAGGCTGAGTAAAATATTGTATTTGCTTAAAAGTACACCCATCTCATTAATGCCTCAGCTATAATGTTAGATACAGCACTTTACATTATTCATCTGTAACCCGTCAAACTAAATGCCAAATAGAAGTCTTTTGGTGCACTGGTATGGAAAATAAGATTATATTTACAAAACACTGGTAACTCCAAAAAATAAAAATTACAGTAATAATAAAAAATGGATTACATTTAATTTCCTAAATCAGAACTATAAATATGTCCTAATGCCCAATTTTTTTCTCCTTTTCTGTTTTATAAAAAAAAAAAAAAGGTACAAAAATTACATTTTACAAAAGTGTCATAAAAAAATACAAAAGCAAGGGGAAAACTCAACTCATACACAGTAATCTAACAAAGGGAGGGTATCAGAGTCTACCACTGGAGACAAAGCTATGACAAGACATTTAGTTGGATCACCATGCCTCCTTCATGTCCTCTGGAAGAGGGGAAGGATGTGTTTGTGAGATCTGAGAGTCTGAAGAGACTGCCAGAGCTGGACGCTTCTTGTTACAGCAGGGCTTGAAGAGACGAGGATCGATGATCACCTCACCAAAACGCCCCTTGTAGACGATCCCACAGCACACCTTTTGCCTGAAACGTTGAACGGAAGTGTTATTTATTAGCTCTCAACAACTAGCCACTGGCATGCATTAATAAAAAGAAGAATAGCAATACCTCTTCCAGTAGGACAGGTCGAGAAAGGAGAAGCCTGATGGGTTTGGACGCCTCTGCTTGGTCTCAATGTCTGACCCGTCATCAGACTGATTACTGTGACTCGGAGACTGAGAGGGAGACATACTGGATGTGGTGCTGTGGGCATCTGAATCTGTAGAGACATGACCGCAAACATTAATATGCATTCTACAAAGGCTATTTTTCCACTTCCAAAAACTATTTTACTGTAAAATTACATGAAATGTCTGATTAGATTATCACCGAGTAGAGTAAGGGAACTTATAACCATAGCACTGTTACAGTATTCTACCAATTAAAGTGTTATTTTATCAAAACACATGCATACATGTTGCATAAAATAAACGGTATACATATACGTTTTGTACTTTTATAGGTTTATATTACAAAGTGTCCAATTTTATTATTTTATTTTTCAGTTCCATCTATTTTTTGTTAACTTTAATACAAAGTACAAAATAAATTAATAATATGAATATAAACACTCAATTACTAAATGTTTCACATTAAAGTAACAGACAGTGTTTAAAAAACAAACAAAAAAAAACAAACTCACTTTGTCTTTTGAATTTATGAAGCTTTTTCAGTTTACTTTTCTTCTTTCCATCAATATTTTTCACTTTCTTGGGTTTGGTCAGCTTGAAGCCCGGTCCTGCCCTTGCATCCACCACCTCGGAGGAATAAATATTAAATATTATTCTCACAATGCCTGTAAGGAAATTAACAATTTCCTTTCAAAAAAAAACTACATAATTGTCTCTTACATGGTTCCAGTTTTTCTTAGATCCATGCGGTAATTTCTTCCAGCGTTTTACCAGAAGCACACAAGCATTGCAGATGTCTCCAACTCGGTCCTCTGAAAGACTACCAAACATATCACAATTAAAAAATAAAAAATAAAAAATAAAAAATAAAAAAAGAATTAGCCAGGACAGAATTGATTACTCAGATTAAGGAATTAAAATAGAAACATTTTACTGAAATTTTGTTGCTCGTTATCAAAAATAATTTTTAATGGAATTTCCTCTTTTTTGGAACCCCTATCTCAATGGGATTATACAGTATATTATCATTTACTAAAGGGTTCTGGGCTGATCGCATCAAGACTGGCTCCAAATTGTGAAATTCCACCAGCATTCCTTTTGGAATTTTTGGAATACGAGCAGTGTAAGCGGAAAACACTCACCCGAAGCAGAGTCTGAAGTTTTCCTCATATCTGCTGCTGTCCGTGAACCGAGAGCTGGACGACTTGGTTTTGCAAATACAACAGCCTTCGTTGCTGCGGTAGATCTTGGATTTATGGAAGCCGAACATCTTGACGGGATCTAGACATGAATGGAGAGCGTCGTTAAAACAAAGATCCTCCTGCACGTTTTGCGTGGGGGATTGAGGGGGGGCGGTCACAGGAATGCATCTCCCGCACTTAATAATTTCACACCGTTCATTAACGTCGCAGAAGTTACGCAAAAATGTCGAATCACAAGCGCGCGTCTGGAAACGTGCGCGCGTTTGCTTTGAATCTGTCGCGTCTGCTGCAATGACCTACTTTTGATGTTTGACAAAAGCCTTTCGCTACCGCCACCTTTAACACGATCATGGACTTGAGAGGAGAAAAAACAACAAAAGTAAACAGCAGCAGCATGTGTGCTCTAAAATAGTTAATTTAGAAATCCTAGAAATTTAAATAAATGGAATTTGTACCATAATTGGAAAACTACATCGAACAGAAATTTCATCCGAGCTAGCGAATAAATAAATAAAAACTAAATGTTTCTCCCCCTTTAAAATCTTTATTGGATACTTGAATGACTTGCATTTGTTTGCATTCGTTTGGGATGCTGCTAAATCCTTTAGGAATTGTGACAAGGGGTGATGGTGATGTCAGCAGAAGCAGTTGTAAAATCGAAAGTACAATTAAATAGGCGCCTATTGTCGGAGTTTAAGACACGGAAAGCTACAACTCGTATTTTTAGCACAAATATTAAAGGTATTATATTATATATGTAATATTAAAACACTTTCAAAAACGCCCCTCAGACTATCTGCAAGGATAACACAACGCACGCAGCGCGCTTGACGCTTCAATGCAAACGCGCGAAGGTTTGAATAACCACATCAAACATGACACAAACCACTCATTCACGAAGACCTCATACATTACAAAATACTTATTCAGAGAATTTTTGCCTAATGTGACACGCACTGTGTTCTGATTTATTGTGCATTAGTTCATTCGCACCATGTTTGCATCTATGGAAACCAAAGGGAAAAGGGTAACGTAACGTTACCCGGAGCGAGGTCTGTCGTAAATTAACATTTACACGCGTTCTTAAACCAAAGTTGTTTCTAAACAACAAATGAATCGCCTTTCAGTTAAAAATCTAGTTTACCGCAACCGTCTAGTTCGTCTAAACTTTCACACAGCACGAGAGCGCCAAAACGCGCGTCCCATTAACAATAACAGCTAGCCCGTTAGCACGCGACCATGCCACGCTCCACATCCAAGCGCGAAAAGCCCCATCGTGGATGTAAATAACCGAGCTGTAAAAGCGCTAACATCACGTACACAACACGCTACACACTCCAGGGCTGAGAGTACGTGTAATTAAAATTAAATGTTACATTCGTACTGCTAGTTCGTAACAATAACAAAGGACTTACCGTCAGAAACTTTGAATTCCGTCCGTTTTACTCGTCTGTACTGCGCATGCCCTACTACGGCCACACACACATACACAAATGAATGGTGGGGGCGGGGCCTGCGTACAAACATTGAGTAAAGGGGTTTGTCGGAGGAAGACCATATAAGGAGCGTAGACGCCAAGTTTAAACATTACTTCGACCAATCACTGCATTCCGCTCTTTTGCCATTTAAGAATGTTGCATCCGGGGAAGTACAGAGAAGAGTCCCGTCTCGCACGTATTGTTCGTCTTGTTGTGACTTGAATGTGAGTGAATGGACCCTCTTTGCCAAAATAGTGTCGCTCGAATGCTTTAAATTCGCAAATTTTTGTATTGTATTAGTATTTTACCGCATGATAAAGATGTACTATGATGTTCATGATAATGTTCTTTTATTATGACTGAGTTGGTTAAACGCAGTAACCTTTTTTAAGCGATATGTATATTCTGTATGTTTAGTTAAATATAATATACCTTTTGTAAGTGGTATAAGTCTTAAAATGGGTTATTGACACGCAAGTCCATTCATGAACACCATTCACATACACACACACATGTATAATCCTATGCTAGAAGTCCATGTTTGTGACCATATCTTTTAAGCTTGCTTAAAAACTAAGTATGTTTAAAATCTCAAAATGTATTTGAATAATTAAGAATATGTTTAGGTTTTAACATGTCTTTAGTTTTCCTTGTTTTTTTATCACCTTTCTACCTTCACTGGTTAATTTTAAATGATCTTACATTAATTTTAATAAAACAAAATATTACATGTAGTCTATTAATTAATATGCCATCAAACAAGAAGGCTTCATACAATCCATTTTCAGACAGATTTTGTTCTTGAAATTTAGGACTGAAGCATCATAATCATTGAATTGCCACCTTTAATACATTTTATACACTGTACACAGTTGTTCAATATTTAACACTACATTACACTGCTTTGTCTATAAATGTATCAAGAGATAAAACACAAGTAAAACCTCCCAGAATGCTCATGCCAGCTGTGTTTGAACAGTTTCCAGAACAGTCGTGATGAAATTGGCACATGAATATATCAGCCTTTAATGTGCTTCTCCCAGTTATGTCCTACAAATTATGCTACACTCTAAAACAGGTGAATTATATATTTCAACAATATGCAATAACAAAATTTTGGAGCTGTAAATATTGCATAGCAGAAACAGAGGGGACGCTGGGGTTAACTAAGGACAGGGACACAAACACAGCAACTGTGCCGCAAATTAATTCTACTCCAGATATGGCATTGTAGTTGGTCACAGTCGAGACCTGAGGGCTGAAGAGATGGGGAATGTTATGGTACTTTGAAAGGATTGAAGAAACGTAAATGCTATTCTTCCTGCATTGATTGTTTGTAGTTTTTACAGTCCATCTCGTAAAACATGCTTGGGCATCACGTATATCTTTGATTTCAGGGGATCACAATAAGCTCAAGACGACAGTTCACCCTTTTTCTCATGTGGAAATCTAAAGGAAATATTTAGATCAAAGGCCAAGCTGCTCTATTCCCATTTATTAA
The DNA here is from genome assembly GCA_032361165.1 of Enteromius paludinosus. Lineage (NCBI taxonomy): Eukaryota > Metazoa > Chordata > Actinopteri > Cypriniformes > Cyprinidae > Enteromius > Enteromius paludinosus. The sequence goes on from JAUMHQ010000059.1 coordinate 24,305,622, forward strand.
AACTGGACAGGACAAGAGATATGTCTTGTGTTGTGGCTGCCATTCATTGTATGGGGAAAAGAAAAAAAAAACAGTGGGAATATTTCATATTATAAAATGAATGTAGTATTATTTAAAATGAGGCAGTGTCTGGAATGGCGTGATGATGAGTAAAATGATGACCAACTCATAGGCTACCAGTCAAAACTTTGGAAAAACTAAATATTTTATGTTTTTAAAATAAATCTTATACTACTCACTAAGGCCACATTTATTAAATCAAAAATACAGTAAAACAGCAGTATTGTAAAATATCATTACAAATATAACTGTTTTCTTAGGAATTGTTTGAAATCATTTTTTTTTTATTAAAAAGTAATTTATTTATGTGATGCAAAAGCTTAATTTCCAGTAGTCATTACTCTAGACTTCAGTGTCACATGATCCTTCAAAAATCATTGTAAAATGACCAATAATGTTTGGTTCTCAATTATAAAAAAAATATATTCTTATTATCAATGAAACATTTTTTGCTGCTTAATATTTTTGTGCAAACCTATTATTTTATGAATAGAAAGTTTATGACAACAGAATTTAATGAAATATATCTATACACTGTGTGTAAAAAATGCCTTCACTGTCACTTCTGATCAATTGAATGCATCCTTGCTGAAAAAAAGTGTATATATATATATATAAACCTATAAATAGTAGTTCATCACAGTTTCTTAAGCAGCAAAAAACATCGCTAAAAAATAAAGAACCATTATTCATATTTAATCACCAATAAATGAACAAAGAATTAGCATATTAGGGTGTACTCGCATCTGGCAGTTTGAACCATGCCTAGTGTGAGTGCAGCTTTAGAATTACTGAGGGTTCATGTGACACTGTAAACTGAAATAGTGACTGCTGAAATTTCAGCTTTGCCTTCACTGGAATAAATTAGATTTTTAAAATGTATTCAAACATAAAAAACATTGAATTCGTTAAAACCTTTGACTGGCAGTGTGATATTTGGGTGAACTGTCCCTTTAAACTCATTTGCATTTAGACGGAAGAGACGCAAGTCCCTGGCGTTGTTACTAAAGACAGCCTTGTTCCATTTATCTCATCTTTCCTTTCTTTAAGTAAAAATATGAATTCCCCACAAAGTTGTACTTATAAAGCATACTTCTACATCATTTGCTTCGAACTCTGCAATGTGACAGTATGGATTAGATTAGAGCACAGAGCAAGCAACCTGACACATATCAAAATAACACTGTTCTTCTCTGAAAATATAATAACAGTTTTTCTTACATGTTTTCCTTTTAAATATAGCCATTGTCAGCAGTCCACAACAACAACGAAAAAAAATATTGAGCTTTCAATAAAACGGTATAGCACAGGTAGGGGTTTTCAACCTTCCTGAAAAGTATGGATCAAAATAGAAGACATATTTGAATGTCGGTAACGTTGTTGATAAAAATGATGACACGTTTGAAAAGGCTCATTGCACTTAATATATGGCAAACATGACAGTAGCTTTAACGTAAGCCAGGTTTAGTCCTTTTGTTCAAGTCTCTCCATGTAAAAAAAAAGTTAGTCCATGGTCCCGCTGATCTCGGTGTTAGTTCTATATTCAGACGGCGTTATATCCCAATTCCTTTGACGAGAGAGGCCTCCAGAGTGATGTTGAATTCCTGCAGAGTCTGTAGCACTCGAATCAGAGAGTTCACCAGAGAATGGTCCTTTAAGAGCGCCGTGTCCTCGTACATCTGTGCTGTGATTGGACACTCGGCAAGAAGCGCGATCCAGTGGTGCAACAGGTGATCTCTGCAAGCAGAAAGCCAAGACGGGCATGACTTATAGATATGCAAAAAAAATAGGTCTCTTTTCAATGATTCTGAAAAAATCTGAATCAGTTCTGTGATAAGTTTTTTTTTTTTCCGTATAGGTGCAATGGAAATACACAACAACAAACAACTATAAAAACTACATAAGGTTTCATGTTTGGAGCTAAATACAAGAGCAATTGTGGGCAACATTGCACAGGATATGCGCTGTAAAAAAAGTGATTTGATTAATAATTTAAATTTGCTTGTATGTTTTGAAGCTTAACAGTTGTTTTGATTTATTTTTGCATCATTAAAATGAGTTGTTTTTAAAAACAACCTGAATCCTTAAAATGAGTTAAGATCTCAAGATGGAACATTAGCATATTGCCCGCCCACTTGTTGGTGTTTTAGCATCAGTCTGAATGAAAATTCAAATGCATTCTTTGCCAGAAGGTGCCGCTTTTGGAGCAGTAAAAACTCACAAACACTGTTTTAAATGAAATCCACCAATCACCGGAGGGGTTTGGAAAAACTAATCATTGAACAAATCATTTTCAAGTCGTTGAACAAATAAGGTAAAAATAAATGCATGCTATATGAAAATGTAAGTTTGTTTAACATGTCTGCATGTTAACCTGTTTGGGACTCCCACAACCAAACGATGAACCTTTCATAAACCTTTATTTAAAAAAAAAATGCACAAATAAATATTGTAATACTTAGTAATCTCACTAATTTGTGAGGAAAAATGAAGATTACGAATATTTTTTTTAATGGATTGTAATTTCTAGAGTCAGGTTGTGAGCTGCCTAAAAGTTCCCATCCCACCAAAGCTCAATTCAAATAGTTCACCATTCAATGTAAATAATGACCAACCTGGCTCCGAGACACACGAGCATCTGAAACTTCCCGTCTTTGCCGATGTTTCTGGGTGTGCTGTTGATGGCACGCATGAAATGGCAGAAATGACGCACTCTCATCTGCCAGTTCTCATCCTGGGTCATCTGACTCTGCTCTGCACTCTCAAAGTAGACCTGTGCTTTTTCTGTGGAATAGAAATGGAAGGATTTAGGAAAATGTGCAGCATTTTGAGGTGTAATTTATGTAAACAGAAAGATCCTAGTCTCTGCTTCTAACTATGAACCTTCCATAGTTCTGATGCATTTTCTCAATATACCAAGATAAAATCTGATTGGCTGTTTTTTTACAGATGTTTTCTATCAGCCTGGAAATAATTATGTTTTAGGGAGCAATTAAGCAAAAACTATTTAAGCCTGTTTCCATCATGGAATTGAAAACAAAGTTTAAATTTCACAATTCTGTTTTGGGTTTCCACCATGAAATAGCTTTTTATCTCTTTATCTCACAATTCAGATTTGGAGTGTTTGTCTTAACATCTTGTAATGATGATTTTAAGTTGTAATTATGTTAATGATTATATAAAGTCTGTGAAAAAAATTTTTATTATTGAGAAGTGCAGGAATAAGTTGAAATTATAAATTTTTTTTGTCCCGTGGCAGAAACAACCTTCCATAAATAAACAGTAGTACTGTGAAATATTATTACAATTTGAAATAAATGTTCTCTATTTACATTTATTTTAAAATAAAATTTATTCTCGTGTTGACAACGCAGAATTTTCAGGTGTCATATGATCCTTAAGAAAACATTCGAATACATGCCTGTCTATGGTGCGTTCACACCAGACGCGAATTGCACGAATAAATCGCGCTATAGTAGTTAGATGCATGAACATTTTGAGTTTACTCGCTTCATTCGCGCGTACAACAGACGCGAATTCGCAGCATGAGAGGGGCTTCTTCTCCAGTCT
>JAUMHQ010000059.1:24310762-24329746 GCA_032361165.1 Enteromius paludinosus
CAGGCGAGAATGTAGTTGTTTAAAACACAAATCTGCGGTTTATTAAAAAAGAGAGCACCTATTTAAAAGTTTGCTTCGCCGATTTCGGAGCCGTGAGCTCCACGAAGTCTGCCTCCGCTTGCTAGTAATCACGTCACTACTAGAGCAAGCTCCTGATTGGTTAACGCGTAGCGAATTTTCGCCAAATTCAGATTTTTCAACTTGAGCGATTCGCGCCGCTTGATTCACGCCGCAGGATGTCTATTCGCGTCTTTGCATTGACTTAACATGTAAATCACTTGACGCTTCATTCGCGTCTGGTGTGAACGGACCTTAAGTGGGCGGTTCATCACCAAAATATTCTACTGCATGCATAAAATTATAAGTATGAGCAATTAACAAATGCTGCTTCTAGTAAAAATATTCCATGAAAGTGAAGTATTTGTTACCTAGAAAGTCCCAAATGAAGACATTCTTGAAAAGGCGCGGAGACTTGAAGCCATGCTGAAACACTTGCTCTAGAGCCCATACTAAACCATACTCTCCACACAGAAGCAATGTTAGGCTTCCTCTCTACAACAGAAGAAACAAGAAAGCTCATCCACATGTGCCGTTTTCATACATATTTGTCCTTTCCACTGTTATATTTCACAGGAAATAATACTTTACCTCTTTTTCTGGCTTATGGAAGTGTTTGACGATACCGTTGATCGCCTCTCCCACCCCTTCCTGGATCTGGCCCGTGTTTAACTCTAGTGAGCACACAACGGTAAACGTGTTTGAGACAACAGCAATATCCTTCAGCGATAAGTGCAGTTATACAGTCTATGTGACTTTTATGAGATTTCCAAGTACGCACTTGGTTTGCTGTTTGGCGAAATGGTGACAAATCTTCGCATCATCCCAGGGGATTGCTGCATTGGAGGAGTCCGGCACATTCTGTCCTCGTTCTCCATGTTAGTCACCAATTCGCCCACCAGTATCCTCTCCAAGCTGCCATCATCTACTCCTTTCCCGAGCCAACGGCCGCATGGAAACCTACGCAACAAGAGTCCGGCAGTCAGTTGAGGGTTATAATAATAAACAATGTGGTTATGGAGCTACTCAAACCTTAGTACTCACTTGTAGGTGTGCCCTGTGATCCCGTTGCGGACCATTACACACTCCACCAGCCACTTAGCATACAGTCCTGAGTTATCATGGCCCATCTGTACTGTGGTCAGCTTCCCCAGGTTCTGGCACTGTGCGAAGTACAGAGAGAATTATACAATAAACCTCGGCCAAACAGATTAGCGCAACAGGAACTCACTTTGGAGTCAATATCTAGCATGGTGCTCAAAAATGCATTTGGTGGCTATTGAGGGGATTTCAATTCAATTCGGTATATGTTTATTTGGATATGTAGCTGATTAGATCCAGGATATGTCGGGATTTTATATTGCACATGCAAGTTTTTATAATGAAAATGTATTATGTAATAAAAAATTATTATATTATTTATAATATACAGTATATTCTTTATATAACTTAGTACATTACATGACAAATAAATATCTTAAATCTTGTTTGCTGTTGAAATTTATAACATTTAAACAGTGAATGTCTTAACTTGTTTCCATGATAGATTTATTATGAAAAAGTGAAAACATAATAAAAATGTAATATACCACATATATTTAGCAAAATGTTCCTTTCTTGAGTTCACTTTTCTAGTTACATATCAAGTTTATGTTCACTAAATGCCATTTCTGATGTAACTGATTTTATGTGACACTGTTTTATTTGACGTCTTTCGTTCAGTTGAATTATACGGATTCATTCCACATACTGTACTTCCTGTAGTTATTTTGTGCAGTAACTAGTAGTAAAGAGGAAGACTTTCACTCCGTTCTGAGGTGCTACAACGATGTCACATTACATTACAAAGCACCAAAACAGCATTTATTGTTGGAATATCATGATAAAATTGACAGAAGTTGAAAGCTGATACTTGTTTCATACCAAAAATAACAAAAGCTTATTGCAATTGACTTTATGGGAGGCTCGTTCAAGTTTTGTGTCCGAATGAGAAGCGAAGTTAAAAACGAGAAATCAATATTTTCAACCCAGCTGTAATACATGGTGAAACCAGAGTAACAGACATAACTGTGTGTGTGTTGATAAATATTGGCTCACCTCAAACGTAATCTCCAAGGTGTTCTTGGGAACCTGCAGAACCCCAGTCTCAGCTAGTTCCCCTGAGACACACACCCAGGGGTTGGCTGTAAACATGGAGCCACCTAGTTTCTTGCTGGGAATGATGACCACATGGTATGGTATCACTGTGGACAACAAGGACCAGGAAAGTGAAGAAAAGCAGACTGCAGAGGTTTTTGCTACTAAAACTAAAGAGCTTCTCCATCCAAATATGAAAATTCTCTCATAATTTACTTGTCCTCATGCTGTCCTGGACATGAACGATTTTTTTCTTCTGCAGATAAACATGAAGATGTATAGAACAAATTATTTATCTAAATCCTAAAAATCTCTTTTTGTGAAGATCATTAGGCACAGCATCAGGGTGAGTAAATATTGACATTTTCTATTTTTCTGTATCACTTTAATATATTTAATATACATGAAACAATGTATAAAAATGATTATGCTAATATTATATTGATAAGAAACCTCATGGAAATTATTTAACACACACACATTTTATTAAGCCATTGAGTTTCCCTAAACTAGATACCACTATTCTGACAGTCAGACCCATGCCTCCATAATACTCACCGAGGTCATGCAATTTTTATACTAATAAGAAAATAATATTTTTTGTTATTCCATATCATTTGTACATGATATGGATTTTTTTTATCCATAACTTCATATATCATATAAGTTTCATATATCTATAGAGAATATTACGTATGAGGATTAGGGCCAAGCAATAATAAAAAATTTAAATAATTTTGAGATTAAAGTCGTTAAATTACAAGAAAAAAGTCGAAAAAACATGTTGAGAATAAAGTCGTTAAATTATGAGAATAAAGTCGTTAAATAATGAGAAAAAGTCGTTAAATAACGAGAAAAAAATCTTTAAATTAAGAGATTAAATTTGTTAAATTACGAGAATAAACTCGTTAAATTACACGACTAAAGTCGTTAAATAAAAAAAAAAAACCGTGTTAAATTACAAGATTAAAGTAATTAAATAACGAGAAAAAACTCGTTAAATAACAAGAAAAAACTATTAGTGGCATTATTTAGTGGCACATATAAAAAAATGGGCTGATTTCATTTAAACTGTAAATAGCATCTATGGCAGGGGTGTCCAAAGACCAGCCGCGGGCCAAATACAGCAGTGAATGAATTTCAAATGCCCGGCCTGCAGCTTGTCTATTGAAATGTTTTCATATGCGCTGTCATTTCTTTACAGCACGCAAATTCCTGAACCAGCAAACGCGAAGTTTAATGCAGAAATGCAGATGAAACACTGTGCCATAACTGCATTTAGAATACTTTCCGATACACAAACGAATAATGGATTTACTGTAGTACCACTTAATGAATGCATTGTTATAATGCTTAGTTATTAAGGCAGTTGAAATCCACTTTTCTGATGCGTCATGTGATGAAAAAGAAAGGAAAGAGAGTTCGGCAAGAAATGGGTTCAATCAATCGGACATGTTTTACTGAAGCATATTGCTCTGCTGACGGGCACGCTCTGAAACAAGTCTTTTGTTCTGCACTTTTACTTCTCGAAACATGAGGGGTTTTTTTCTCGAAATTTAACGACTTTTTTCTTGTTATTTAACGACTTTTTTCTGAAAATTCTATGACTTTTTTCTCGTTATTTAACAACTTTTTTCTCGTTATTTAACAACTTTTTTCTCGAAATTGAATGACTTTAATCTCTTAATTTAAGGAGTTTATTCTTGTTATTTAACAAGTTTTTTTCTTGTAATTGAACGACTTTAATCTCGTAAGTTAACAAGTTTATTCTCGTTATTTAACAAGTTTTTTTCTAGTAATTTAACGAGTTTATTCTCATTATTGAATGACTTTATTCTCGTTATTTAACGACTTTAATCTCGAAATGATTAAATTTTTTTTATTATTGCTTGGCCCTAATCCTCTTCCGTAGAATATAATCAAGGATGCAAAATACAGAATATATATTTTAAATGAATTTTCTCTGAAATGAAAAGATATTTTGTTGGTAACCAAACAGTTTTGGTTCCACTTCACTTCCATTTTATGTTCAAAACATAGAATGGAATACAACAGGAACCGAAACTGCTTGGTTACCAAGATTTAAAAAAAATATCTTCTTGGCAACATCAGTAGTGAGTAAAAAAAAATGTCTATATTTTCATTTTTAGGTGGACTATATCTTTAATGGTGCAGAGAGATTTTTTGAGTCTTACTAATTGTGGTGAAGACGTTGGTAAAGCAGAAGTAGTCCACGGCATTGAACGAGAGGAGATGGTAGAGGAACTGCTCCTTCTCATCATCACAGCGCAGGAAAGCGTAGCGCTTATAGAGTTTCCTTCAAATAAACACAAACACAGTAAACCATACAGTCCAAATCTAAATGCATAAGCTTTAACGCATGAGCAAAGAGCCTGAAAGAAATGAGTGCAAATGCATTTCAGGTCAGAAGATGACACCACAAAGCATTCTTTACTGAGGATGAGCCACTTTATGAATCAAGACCCATTAATAATTAAAAAAAAAAAAATCGTAATTTTTCCTGGTGCCTTATTCTTTGCTCTGCTACATCTCCTGTATTTTAACTGTCTGATATCCAAGTGATCGTCTACAGTACATCCGATTTATAAAACTGCCCTCTACATCACAAGAGAACTAGTCAATAGGTCTTACTTGGTGAGCTCATGGTCAGACAGAAGTTGCTTCAGGTGCCTGGACAACAGTTTCTTCTCCATGGAGAGACGCACCCATGCCCTGGCCTTACCAACATCGGTCTTGATCTCACTGATGTTCTGGATGTGCCTGAAAAATCACATACAGTGAATTACAGTCACAGGATATGCATAACAGGACTTCAAGTTTCAATGTTTGACTAGAAATAAAGAGTTCACACAACAATTCTGTCATTAATTGCTCACCCTGATATCATTTGAAACCTGTAACACCTCCGTTCATCTTCAGGACACAAATTAAGATCGACAACGTTTTTCCCTTTATCACAAAGAATCGCTTCCAAGTTATTGTCCTAACTAGCTGGAATGGTGATATGCCACAAACAACAGGGGAACAGAGTTTTTGCATGACTGTAATATTCCCTGTTAAAGCATTTAACTAAGATCCTGAAAATTACATCATAAAAAAGAAAAGATGGTTCAAACTGTGAACTCTACAGTATTTGAATGACGAACACTGTCTCAGTCCCTGGGTATGTCATTTGAACAATGCCCATATGGTTTAATTTGAATTTGAATGCAAGACAGAAGCGCACTAGCAAAGAAAGCCTGCCACACTTCTAAGTGGCTGATTGATTTGTGATTGATTTAGTTATTTCTTTTAGTTGTCACGTCTGTTGTGGACAGACAAATTGCTTGTCACTGGTATCTAGTCACATCGTGTCTGGTTGTCAGTCATTTACTTTTTTAATAACGCTGCCAGAGAAGAGTTTCTTCCTCTAGAGATTCTAAGATAAGAATATGAGTGGTGTTTCCCTTTAAACCACGCTAGTCTCAATGTATTCTATTTTGGTTAAATGCCTAAAATATAAGGGCTGTGGTGAACACAAGCTCAATACATTTAAAAGTTCAAAAATACCCACTTGTGATTAATTTTGACAGGGATATAAAACCTCATCATCCCGAACAAGTAAACTCATCTACTAGTTGCTTTAACATCCTCACTACATGTGTTTTCTTTGGCTCTTTCTAACTATTCTAACTCAAACTTTCAGGGATTTTGTTTTTTAAATAAAGACTTATGGTGTTGATGTTGAAATCATGCGACTGTGGTGTAATTCATATGTGACCGGACCTCAAAGCCAGGCGTAAGTGTTGATTTTTCGAAAATTAGATGTATACATCATCTGCATGCTGAATGAATAGCTTTCCATTAATGTATGGCTTGTTCGGAGCAGACAATATTTGGCTGAGATGCAAATGTTTGAAAATCTGGAATCTCAAAATACTGAGAGAATCACCTTTAAAGTTGTCCAAAGGAAGTTCTTAGCGATGCATACTACTAATCAAAAATTAAGTTTTGATATATTTACAGTAGAAAATGTACTAAACATCTTCATGGAACGTGATCTTTTTTTAATGACCTAAAAGGTCCCCCCTACTCAGGACTGGTTTTGTGGTCCAGGGTCACATACATAGTCTAGATTTAGCTTCAAAATCCATTGAAGTTGTGTACATTTTGGAAGATCATCATTATGAACTAATTAAGGTTTGTAGGGTGATGCTACCACCTCCCAAGCAGATAAAAAGAAATCACTTTCAAACCAAACAGCTTTGTGTTGGTGAGTATGGCAAAAAATTCTCATGGAATTCCCCATTGCATGTTTTCCAATTGAAAAATACTGCATTTCTTCTAAGAAAATTTGCGATAGTACTTGTGATTGTACCTTAAACAGTGACTCTATAAGAATCAAAAGAGCTCTTGCTGAGATACGGCTGTAACCTGCCGAGCACAGGTTCACTGAACCCACTGCGTGCTTTCAGTGTAGTGGGAATTTGCCAGCGCTCTTAGGAGCTGCTCAGAAGAGAAAATGGGGGCAGGAGAAATGGTTCACAGACTCCCTGGAGCATCAGCCAGCCTGCTGTCATCGCTCGCAGCCACTATCATGCATGCCACGTCCAGACGCATTCTCTTCACTCCACCTCTGGTAGTCAACACTGTCTGACCTTCCATTACATAAATGTATTATAGCGTTTAGTGCTGCCCTCCAGACTCAAAGAACATCAAATTTACAGTCTGCTGAAGCTCCATTTGAATTTGTAGACTTGCAGTCATAATATTAATGTACTAACCAATGCCATTGTATTGCTGTATTATGCTGACATCAGGAAAAAAAATCTCATTCCTCAAATATTATTACTGAAATGCAATGTTTATCGGTTAGCACAATCAGTTAGGAGATGCTGGCATGACTAAAGAGAGGGATGCCATGCTAAGGCTTTCCTGCACTGCTATGTCACGGCACAGCTCAGCAGGGGTCTGGTGCTAATTAGGCTGGAAATAATGTGGCGACATGAAACGTCTCGGTGCTTTCTTCACGCAATGTGAGGAGTCAACCCCCCTTCCCATACACTCAATGCAATGCAGTGCGGCACTCTGGCTATTACTGTCATAGCAATACAAAATTTTAAATGTATTTTTCGTGCTTATTTCATAAACTGTAGAACTATTTAAAAAGAAAGTATATTTCAGGTTTCAGGGTATATTAAACATTTCTCATCATGCTATGAAAACTCGTTTTTTTTGAATAGTTAAAAAATCGAAATATTTTTAGATACAAAACAAGTTAGATACCACTTTAAATGACTAATGTAGTTATTGCAAGTAGACTGTTCTGTTTATTGCATTGTTGCTTTAACTGTTGCAGCCACTATTTTTCACTTTCCTTCCTTTTTTATTTAAAGTGCCCATGTTATGCTAATTTTTTTTACTTTTATAAAAATAAATCCTCAATGCTAAAATATATTTGGGAAAAAATTATTTTATTCAACAAAAACATTCCAAAAAACGTAGGTGCATTTTGTAAGCAACCTTTTGAAATTAAACTATTTTAATGAATTACATTCAGTAATAAACAACACGTGAACGCTGCAAAATATTTAGCCACAAACTGACAGGCAAGTAATTAACAATAAATAACAAAACATTTAAAATAGTATGAATAAATAAAAACAAATAACACAAATGTTCCTTTAAAAGCAGGGTAAGCGATTAGGAAAAAAAAAAGCTTCAGAGAACAGATTCGGGCCGAATACCTGAACAAACTTGCCTACAGCAAACGCTGCGCCAGCTTAAAGGCCAAAGTCATTTTTGTCATCAGGAGAACTCGCGGCAATTTTTGAGACCGTACGGACAGTGTGCGCGAGAAGGAGGCTGAAAGAGTGCAAGTCTATTGGTGGCATTGCACATGTATTGAGCTCGTCCATCCGAGATTTGTTGCATCGGATCATACCACTATCGCAAGGATATAGCCAAGTTTCTCGTGCCACAAGATCTCGTCACACCCTTATATCTACATTAACTTCGATGTCCATATTGGATGTCCATACGTGATTTTTGCATTGGATCATACCACTATCGCGAGGATATCGCCAAGTTCTCGTGCCACAAGATCTCGTCACACCCCTGTATTTACTAGGGTGGCACAGTTCACAAAACCCACGGTTCGGTTTGTTTCACGGTTTTAGGGTCACGGTTTTCAGTTCGGTACGGTTCTTGTTATTTTTTTTTTAATCTTTAAACACTCCAGAAATGTACTTCAGCATATGATATATAGCTTAATTATCCACAACTTAGGATACAGTATTAAAAAGTTATATCATGTAATGAATTTGACTTGACTTAAATCACATTATTGGGAACATTTCTGAGGAAAGCTGGGTGAGATTTTGATACAGCAAGAGGAAAGACATGATTTCAACATGCTTTTCATTTATTTGGCAAAAAAAGAGAACATGTATTGCCATCTACATGAAGGTGTGTGCCTTTTTAGCACACAAAGCCTGCCCGCCCCACGACTGACAAAAATAACAGTGTTCGTGCGAGCAGGTGAGGAAAGCTTGAGTGCAGGAATGATCGCGTGCGAGTGCTTGAATTGCGCGCGGATGACATATCAAGAGCGCGCGAGGGTTTGAAATGAGCTTGCGGCCCCGTTTGTTCCCATGTACATCAGTTTTAATTTCGCGGAAATGATTTACGGCGCTCGCCAGCATCAGAGGTGCGCTCGCTTATTAGATTAAGTGTGTTTTTCGCAAGCTGTTTGCTGCTGCTGCGGCTTGGCAGAAGATCCTCACTCCACACCGTAGACACCTCAATTCTTTTGCGCGAAAGGGAAACACACTGACGTCACATACAGGGCACGAGGCTACATTGCGCATGTCATGAACCGTCAAACCGTGCGACGCATGCATGCACCGAACCGAGACAAGCGGACTGAACGGTTCGGTTTTTATTCACGAACCGTGCCATCCCTAGTATCTACATTAACTTTAATGTCCATATTGGATGTCCATATGTGATTTTTGCATCATTAACTCAGCAAAATCAATTACTCTGTGAGAAATCAGATCCCTCACATCAGAGCCTGGCTACACCAAAAGAACCAGCACCATTTTGTTGGGGAAAAAAAGGTTAGACTACTATATGTTAGACTAAAACCACTCATACCTTACAGCCAGAACCAAAAATAGAGTGCAAATGAAAGCATCAGCACTTCTCTGTGTAGTGTGATTGTTTGCTCTGCACTATAATGCTTTAATTCTCACCTCATGTCCTGGATCAAAGAGACTTTGAGAGGCGGCATTGCACAGCCAGCATCTGACTTCCGTCTCTCTGCGTCATGAATGATACCTGAGACACAAAAGAGGAAAAATGTGCTGAAAAATCAAACCTACTCGGCATGTTTTCAATGAAAGCCAGCTTCATAAGCACTATACAAGCTCTGATCCAAACCCTAGAGAGCTGCCTACCTAGAAAATATGTTTGGCATGGCTGTTCCAAACAGACAGCTCATTTTTATAAAATTCTAAAACAATGCAGAATGCACTGCTACAATTTCAGTGCAAGTAAAATAAAAACACTTATATCGTTGTCCATATTTAAAATATAAATGCAAATAACATGCAAAAAAATCATTTCAGATGAAATGACTTAAAACTTAAAAGCTTTTGTTTAAGCTTAAGTTTTAAGTTAAGCTTAATTCAAGTTTTTCATTTAATACTAGTGTTTTTGAAGTCAGTGTGTCATCTGAAGTTTTAAAGTTTAAGTTCTTTAAAGCCATGATCAGCTTAAAAAACAAAAAAAAGGTTCAAGAGTGATTCTAACAATAATGTTCCTCTGTGTTGTTATTGTTTTAGCTATAAAAAACTTTTTAGTAGTAGATTTGTCCTTGGTGCGAACAAATCTTTAGCTAAAAATAACAACACTGACAGAATTTTGAGTTGCTAGCATGGCAAAACATGCAAATATAATATTAAAAGTTGGAATAACTCGTGTTGGTTCAGTCTTTTTTATGTTTAATGTGATGAGCTGCCTGTGTAGAGCGTTTCAGATCAGTCACTTATGAGTATCTATTTAGGGTAACATGTTGCTTTAGAAGAAGGATCCTATGTAGGCCAATAGATGTATGGAATTACAAAGTGAAAACATTACTGTATTATCTTAGTATTTTACCTGGCGGGCCGAGGCCTGCTGGAGTAGCGTCTCTCTTCTCTTTACTCTCTTGATAATGTAAGAGGTGTGACCACAAGGCAGATTTTCCCTGGCAAACACAAAGAGAAGAAGCCGGTCAAACAAGCTCACTATATTACACGTTACCACACTCAGCGATGATAGTCTATGTTGTCTATGTACCTGTTTGACCTGCAGACCGTGACTCCAGATTCTTTCCAGCAGATCACACAAGCTGGCGATGAGCGTGTTTTCCTCCACCCCAGTAATGCTAACCTCCCCGTGGCCCAGCTCCACCGCTTCCCGTCCCATCTTCTCCACCAGCATGCGTTTGGTCTAAGCCACAGATCACACAGGGTTAATTACAGCCTAAACTCTGGTCTATCTGGATCACCCAGAAGGATATCACTATCAGTTTTATTAGTTAAAATCTAGAGGAGGATCAAAACACACAAACCTTATTTCTGCATTCCTTTAACAGTCCCTCTACAAACTTCCAGTTGGTCTGTGCGATGACCGAAGGTGACAGGTTGGAGAGTTTAGGCTGGCGGAGAGTGGTGCCCAGGTTCCTGGCCTCCTGGATGTATTTCTGTATTGACAATATCACAAAGTCACATGACGCCAAATACAAGACTGGCTTTCAAGTTACTTTAAATTTGGTTAAACACCACGGTAAGCACAGGTGGTTAACAATACAGTGGGTACGTAAAGTATTCAGACCCCCTTAAATTTTCACTCTTTGTTATATTGCAGCCATTTGCTAAAATCATTTAAGTTAATTTTTTTCCTCAATGTACACACAGCACCCCATATTGACAGAAAAACACAGAAATGTTGACATTTGTGCAGATTTATTAAAAGAGAAAAACTGAATTATATTTCTCAGTATTTAGTAGAAGCACCCTTCTGATCGAATACAGCCATGAGTCTTATTGGGAAAGATTCAACAAGTTTTTCACACCCTGATTTGGGGATCCTCTGCTATTCCTCCTTGCAGATCCTCTCCAGTTCTGTCAGATTGGATGGTAAACGTTGGTGGACAGCCATTTTTAGGTCTCTCCAGAGATGCTCAATTGGGTTTAAGTCAGGGCTCTGGCTGGGCCATTCAAGAACAGTCACGGAGTTGTTGTGAAGCCACTCCTTCATTATTTTAGCTGTGTGCTTAGGGTCATTGTCTTGTTGGAAAGTAAACCTTCGGCCCAGTCTGAGGTCCTGAGCACTCTGGAAAAGGTTTTGGTCCAGGATATCCTGGTACTTGTCCGCATTCATCTTTCACTCGATTGCAATCAGTCGTCCTGTCCCTGATAGCTTAGTTTGACCAGACGGTCAGCTCTAGAGAAGGGTTCTGGTCGTCCCAAACGTCTTCCATTTAGTGATTATGGAGACCACTGTGCTCTTAGGAACCTTAAGTGCAGCAGAATTGTTTTTGTAATCGTGGCAAGATCTGTGCCTTGCCACAATTCTGTCTCTGAGCTCTTCAGGCAGTTCCTTTGACCTCATGATTATCATTTGCTCTAACATGGATTGTGAGCTGTAAGGTCTTATACAGACAGGTGTGTGGCTTTCCTAATCAAGTCCAATCAGTATAATCAAACACAGCTGGACTCAAATGAAGGTGTAGAACCATCTCAAGGATGATCAGAAGAAACGGACAGCACCTGAGTTAAATATATGAGTGTCACAGCACTTACGACCATGTGATATTTCAGTTTTTCTTTTTTAATAAATCTGCAAAACTGTCAACAATTCTGTGTTTTTCTGTCAATATGGGGTGCTGTGTGTGCATTAGTGCGGGAAAAAATTAACTTAGGAAATGGCTGCAATATAACAAAGAGTGAAAAATGTAATACTTTCCGTACCCACTGTGTATTGTGCTTAAAGGCTAATTTGTTAAAGGCTGTCTTAATTTCATCTTAACACCCACTGCATCTAAAAGTGTCAATCCCCTCTTCAACGCTTCTGAAAATCAACCATGGTTTTACCACAAATAAAGTAAAAAAACATGGCTATATGGTAACCACAAATAGTTTTTTGCTACACTAATCATTGTTTAACCATGGTATTTGTGGTTATATTAATGGTAATAAATAAAACATTGAGAGATATCTCCTATGATAGATATGTAATTCTTGCTCATTACTCTACAAAAAGCTGCGGTCACATGACTCATGTGGTCAAAAAAACAACAACACTTAACCATATGAATGCCTAGCCAAGATCAAATAAGATTAACATTTATTAATTTGGCAGATGATTTTATGCAAAACAACTTACAAGGAACAGTACAACACAAGCATTTCCTCGCTCGAATAAAGTGTGTTTATCTTCTCTCGTCCCAAACCGAGACCAAAAAGATAGCCTGATGTTCACAATCCACTTTATTATTCAAAAGTACAGACACGTAATTGAAATTTCAAAGGTAAGGCAATTAACTTACGTTATTATTTATTAGTAATTCTCGGCGGGTAATACCGCCCCCCTGTGGCTTTAAATATTAAATAAATAAAAAGATGGAAAACACCTGCAGCACAAAGAAACTAAATTCAAAACAACATGTGGTTACAATGAACTTTCTCATGGCACTTTGTGATCACTGTGAAAAATGTAAAGCGCAGGTATAAGACGAAGCGATTCACATTTTACATCAATCTCCAAGTCATACAGTGAGTGTGAGGAGTATGACAGTGACGTGCTCGTACGCGAAGCGAAAAGAAACCCATATTACCTCAGAATCAAGCCCGACTCAGTCAAGCTGTGTTATGATTGTTTTCAAGTCAATATACACTGATTGTAAACATAATACTTAACATAAGCTGATATTCTGACTCGGCAAGACACTCAAATATACAGTAAAAAACACTACAGACACAAGCTCACCGCCCGAGCACAATTGCGTGGCATATAATGTAATTCAATACTAATATATTTTATACTGTGTGTAGATAGAGGCTATAACCGTCAGAGAAGAAACCCGGAAACCACGGTACACAAACAAACATGACTGGAATAATCAGACACACTGAGTACTGTACACACCTGGATTAATAAGTTTAGAAAGCAGAAACGTATTACTCTGATGCACCTCAGCAGTATTTGGCTGTATATTCCTGACTAGAAAGCAAACAGGGGTCTGGGGGTGGAATCGGACACATCAAAACAAAGCAGGTTTCATTCACACGCGTCTTTGTGTAGGAGCATTTGTCGCCTGGAGCCGGTCACATGAGGCCGCCGCAGCAGTTGGACTTCTGCTTCTTGGACTCGATGTAATCGTGGATCTTGAACTTGGGCTCATGGGGCTGCTGGATGTTTCTGTGCTTGAGTTCTCTGTGTGGAAATAAAAGAGAAGACATGTTCATCGGCTGTAGCGTAACAGGAACAGAAGTTCAAGGCAAACGTTGAACGACGGCTCGAAAAATCCTTAAAAAACCTCGAATAAACTTGTAAAGTGCACTTATCTCTACTGAACATGAACTTGTAGTGTACTTGAGTATTAAAAAAAAAAAAAAAACACTACTTGCAGATAAAATATGAAAAGCTTTATTTAGAGAGCGCATTAAAAGATACACTCATGACTGTTTCTTAAACTTTGTTATGGTGAAGCTTCACAACGAAGTGTACTTGCGTCAAATAAAGTTTTACTTTAAAATACTTTAAAAATCATTTAAAATAAATTTTTGTTGATCTTTTCAAGAAACACGGCTATTTTAATTAGGGCTGTAACGATACACCAAACCCACGATTCGGTTCGTATCACGATTTTTTTTCATGGGGGGTGGGAGAAACAAACGATTTTTTAAACAATTTGCGTCTGGCTTGGTAATAGATAACGGGGCTCGAGCACACCGAGTAAATACTCGAACCCCTCGTTATCGACAACCGGAAATGGTCGCATATCTATGGCGGCAAATCTATGGCAGTAATACGCGAGCGCTGCACCTATGCTGGCACACGCAGTAAATCACATACGCCAGAGGAAAACACATCTAAACATTTCAAAACCGCACGCGTGATATGTCATCTGCGCGCAATTCAAGGTAGTCACAGGGTGTGTCGCGATGCTCCCTTATCACACCGCGACACAGGATCGTGGATCTGAGTGTCACGATTTCGGTTTCATATCGTGTATCGTTACAGCCCTAATTGTAATGCAATGTATAGTGCATTATTCAATATTACATGTAAAGTCAATACATTGATAATGTACTAAAATTCAACTTTGCTACCAATGTGCAATTACAATTATGTTTCGATAAAAATTGCATTATATTAATATTATAGTTTACCATAAATGCATTCTTCAGAACACTAGACAATAGAGGTATTTTTTATAATTTATATGTAATTATTATATTTTTAGCTATATATATATATATATATATATATAATGTTATGTTTTACAAATGCTTTAACTCTGGCAACACACTTTAACCATGTTTTACAGGCAATAGAGTATTTTAATGTAATTATTATGTAAAGTATAAAAAAAAATAACCCTACATTGTCTGTAAAATATGCTTCAAGTGTGTTGCCCAATGCACGTACGGTAAACTAAAATATAATTGTATGCAATTATTACCATTCCATAACTGCTTACATACTGTAGGTGGGCCAAAACACACTTATTAAATTCTGCATGCAATATAAATTGATATTGAATGCAAAATTGCATATAAATTGTATTATATAGTTTAATTTACATGCAATCAATCTTTATTATATTAATATCAAATTAATATGCAATCAAGCGTCTATTGGTAAATTGTTCTGAGTGGTTGGCAAACTAGGGTGAAAAAATTTATTTTAATAAAAAAAAAATTATTAATAAATTTTGATGTTTAACGCTCGTTTTAATCTGTATACAAGCAATAGTTATAGTGACGCGTGTACAATTCACTAAAGATTTAGAATATTTTAAGCAAATTCTCAGACCTTGCTATGGCATGGAAAGCGAGTTCCACATTGACACCGGTCTTGGCACTGGTCTCCATGAAAGGAACTCCATATTCCTTCGGTAAAGAAAAAGCGGAGTGTTGCAGTTAAATACCATGCAATGTTTACTGATCGTTTGTAATAGCAGGTACTGTATGTTAAAGTCATTTACACTCATACCTTAGCCAGCTTCTCCCCTTCTTCATGTGAGATCACCCTCTCAGCGGCCATGTCTGACTGCACAAACACAATTACATTTTAATATTAAATGTATTGGTGTATTTGGAAATTAACCAATGACAGTAAGAACAGTCAATATCTTCTATCAGCTGTTAGGATATTACATTACATTCTGGGTTAAGACTGACATATTACAGTCTGAAATATGATATATTACACATGTAGTAAATGTAACAATTTATTAAACAATCAGACAAGAAATTGCAAATGTGTTTCATGTTTTATATGATATTTGACATTTTATGACTCGTGTAGTATGATATAGGAGAATATGGAGCTCATGCTGGAGGTGGAAAACGACTAATTTCATCATAGGCCCAAACTGAGCAGAAGTATGCAATTCAGTGCAGCAATTCTCACGGCTTGTAATGTAAATCAATGAGATCTTTAGAACTTGGCCTAGTTTACTTTCACTGTAAGTACATTACTCTAAACACTAGGGGAAGAGCTGAGGTATTCTGTGGCAAATGCATTATGACACAAATGCTGATAAGGCTCATCCCAACAAAGCCTACTGCATCATATTTGATAGGCAAATACATAAGCGCTCTAAAAACTCCTAAAAGACCTGTTGTGCACAATGCCTTCCGTTGTCTGACTTGTACTTGCATCAGAAAAACCAGTACAATGTACTTATTGTGTTCGTATTGCATCGCTAAACACTTCTGCTGCTATGGAGGTGAAATATAGGTAAGGTTAGGGACAGGTTCGGAGTTATGGTAACATGATTTTTCTTTACACCTTTTTTATTTTAAAGTGTCTTTGTTACAGTGTAATAATACATTTAAGTACCGAGTTATTTTTATTAACTACACATACTTACTATACGGTTTGGTTACTTTCATGTAATTATGCATAATTAATTATTACTATAATGGTAAGTATATGTAACGTGTAACAACAAGGCTTTCTGGCTCCATTAGGGGGCGCTATCTAATCCAGCGCAAAACCAGTTAGAGCTGTTTACACCAGAACACACCCTAACCACACATCAACAGATATATGACGACCAAAGGTGGTAAACATGCTCGTGTCTGATATGAATCGCTGCCTGAAATCACACATTAACACACAAAAGGTAAAGAAGCACAAAGAACATAAAAAACCAGTTCTCCCTCCCTCTCTTTATCTGTGTGTGTGTGCCTGCATGTACAGTTAAATATTATCTGCACCTTTCAAGAGGGCCTGCTTATTTCTCATCACTCCTTTCAGGAAGTCCCACTTACCTTGTTGCCAAGCAACATGATGACCACATCCTTCTGTGCATACTCGTAGATTTCAGTCAGCCAGGCCTGCGTAGCGATAGACAAGCAAAAAGAAAAAGAAAGAACACACACACTTTGAAGGACAAGTAACGCATCTGCAGTAAAAACGCATGTCATTTCACAACCCAAGAAAGGAAATGACAACATCTACCAAGTACTGATCTAAAAACGTCTGGCGGGGTTTGTTGGTCTTACTCTGATGTTGTCGAACGAGGACTTTCTCGTGATGTCGTAGAGCAGCAGCAGAGCTGTAATGGAAAGCACAGCATGTTCAGATCGCAGCGAATGATTCAGAGCTCGGCTTTGTAGCAATTAAACACCGACTCAAAAGTCTGCCGTGTTCTTCGGGGCTTGTGACTGTACAAACCTGACTGCAGTCATCTCAAACTCAATGCACTACTTCTTACACTGATATACGAGTAGCTAGCTGACGTATCAGTGTGTCCCATGGGGTGACAGAAAAATCTCACACAGACCATAAACCTCTCTCGTGGTATTTGTTACTCTAAGAATGAAGATTTGTCTCATGTTATTTGTGTTTTTTTTTTATTTTTGCTATGTCACACCATAGAACACAGTGCCGTTTTTATTTGGCAACTACCCATATATGGTATATATTCATATTTGCCCATTGAATTATCTTGAAGTTATTATCATCAAGTTATTAAATGGATACCAGCTCACTGGGACAATAAAGCCCTCCCTATAGCTACTCAATACCATTATTATTATATAATTCATATTGAAAATAAATGCCTTTCTGATGAGATTTGAAAAGTGAGGGAAAAAATGCGACAAAAACACAATGCACTTTACCATCTAGACCACTGGAGGCGTTTGACAACTGTCTTTTGTAATGTTGTCTAGCCAATCACACGTTGGTGGGCGGAGCTAGTGTAAATATCCTCTGCCAACAAGACAGCCTATTTGCACTTAGTGTAAACAGACACGCCAATATAGATATTTAAATACACACACACATTTGGATTTAAAAGGGCAAATACATAAGATTTAATGACTTGGAATGACTTAATGTCTCTGGAATGTGTGTTTGTGGTTTGACTCTCCCATTGTCAATACCCTTGATGGAATTTGTTTTTTTACTGTTTTACGATATTGTCGAACCAATGCCACAATAAAAGTACAATGCTATCAAAGCTAAAGGTGCTCAAGTAAGCAGTTGACTGGAACTTTTTTTTTGGAACAGCATAAAAATAACAGTAATAACAGTATGACTTGACTGCTTTAAAAAGACTTGTAATAAAGCGAAGGAGGCATATTTACCCTGAGCGTCTCTGTAGTACGCGTGAGTAACACTGCGGAACCTCTCCTGCCCAGCTGTGTCCCAAATCTACAAGAGAGGAGTGTTAACAGGTGAAGCATACAGTAGATGTCATGAAGGGGTACATTTAGGACACTTGACATGGGGGAGGGGGGTTATGTCCCAATTAAGCTGGATTGCCCTTATATATCAACTTGAACCACATCTGAAATGTGTAATTTTTCCAAATCCGTTTTAGAAAGGGAGAAACCTGAAACCATTACGAATAATTTGTTTTGGGATTTCGTCCTGATGTAATAAACCTGATCTTTGAACAGGCAGGAGGCCATCCAAATTGAATTCCGTGAAGAAAATGTGAGCGGCGCTTGCCTGTGCAAAACACACCACCACATGCGGCCTGGCTGGTTGCTAGGGCATTCCTAGGTGGTTGCTAAGGTGTTATCGGTGATTTCCAAGTCAAGAGTTCACGCTATAGTCTTTATGGCATTCTGGTCCGTAGATACAGCTCAGCTCCTTCCAGTGTTGGGAAAAGTGACTTTTAGAAGTAATGCATTACAATTTTGCATTATAAAGTAGTTACTTGTGTGTTTCTTTGTGTCAGCTGAGCTGGGCTTGCTCATTGCTTTTTAGTGCCAAATGCCAATGCGCCCAACAACATGGAGATAGGAGAGACATCAGGGAATAAATGGGAAAATAAAGGAACTTGGGTTACTTTTCAGAAATAGCAGATCATATTTTCTTGTAAATTTAAAAAATAATCTGTTACTTTAGTCGTTACTTGAAAAAAAATGGCATATATTGGGCTTTTTCAATGCAAACTCAAATATTTACTTCATAAACGTTAAGATTTAGCTTTCCTGTGAATCACTGAACTAATATTTAGTGGAATAACCACTGTTTTTGAGAACTGCTTCA
>JAUMHQ010000059.1:24366795-24386625 GCA_032361165.1 Enteromius paludinosus
CCCCCCCCCCCCCCCCCCCCCCCCCCCCCTCCTTCAAGTGACAACAATGTTAAAAAACGACTGAGTGTGAATTCATTCAGAAGACAGTAACACTGCAAATGCATGACAAAGAAAAACCTTGACTGACTCGTTTCCTCTACAAAACGGCATGTTAGCACTTTCGGTCCCCAGCTAACTAGGCCAACACAGACTCAAAGAGTGTTACCCAATCAAGTGCTTAAAACAGTGGCATGTTAAAACTTTTGTACATTCTTGAAATTCTAAATCTCCTTCTTTTTAAAAACAGCATCAAGTCAGTAAAATCCTGCTACAACACTGTGACCAGATACTGCTTTAGGAATTGAATCTCAGTGACCTCTCTTTGTCTTAGGGTACATGTGGGACACGCTCCATCGATCGGGCTCTTCCCCAGAGGGCAAGTCGCTTTGGACGCCAGTCACTTTCACTACAGGGTCAGTTTTACTACAACCATCTCTAAATGCATCAATTATTGCTCATCAATGCTTTGGCCCCTCAACAGATTTGAATGCTGCAAGCTGCTCCGAGACTCAAAGCAGCACAACACATATTTAACAGTATAATCTAACAAAACACACAAGCATACTGATACTTAAATGACCAGGGGCCAGTGTGAGACCATTGTCTATCTAGCACTTTGGCAACCCAGCACTGGGTCAAAAAAGGACAAACCCAGCGCTGGGTTGTTTTAACCCAACAAGTTGACTTATATATTTGTCCCAGCATCCTGGGTTGCTTTTTAATGGTTTAAAATGACATTGCAGGCCTTGCAAGCTTTAAATGAACAAATTATGTGCAATAAGAATGATTTATCATATTTTTAAAAATGTAACTATTACATATGTGCATTTTAATATTTGCACACTGTAAGCAATTATATTATTATTATTATAAATGATGCTAATTATTTTAAACAAATTTCTTTTAACATGTGCTGCAAAATAAATAACTTGATTAAGTAATTCAATCAAATAATACAAAAATTCAATTCCATCCAAACCACTGGTCCAATTCTGGCCCACATAAACTACCCTTCTTGAGCTCTGCATCCATAAATAGTATTTCCTGATACTTAAATTCAACAAACAAAATTCAGCGACCGATGATTTAAAACCGGGGCAGCACAACTATCACCCATTGCCTCTGATGCAACAGAACCCTTGTGAAATGAAACAAAAATCCATGAACATTTAAGAGGAAACCGAGGCTCTGATTACAGCAGTGGAAATCTACCAAAACATAAAATGCAAGTTGAGGAAGCCCCGAAACCACAGGAAATATGCACTCTCGCCCTACAACTCTTCACGTGCTGCTTAAAAGAGCCTTTGAGATGAGCAGATAGTGTAAACAATCTACTGTAAACACTAAAACATGGCACAATTTCTTGATTCGGCTACATATGGATGATATTTAGACAATTATTTTATGTTGCTTGACTGGAAGCTAGAGATGAAGGAATTAATCAGTTACACAGAACACGTTACATAATAACAAAACCTTGTGTTAATGAATGCTGCAGTAAATATATAACCTACAGTCAACACAAATAAGAATGAAACAATAAAATCGATTAATTACATGATTTTCACATCTACTGATCGTCTTGCATAAGTAAATAATGCCAGTCTCCCTGCTTTGGGTTATGTTTTTTGCTTGTATAAATAAATGGATGAACTATTAACAGCATATGTTGTATGTTTCTTCTGAATTTAATTAATTGGAATAAGCATTTTTCAATACAAGACATACAAATTGTTGACATTTTCTTTAAGACAAATCAAAGGGTCTTGTAAGGTCAACTATATATAACGCTCCAAATTTTTGTTTGCACGCCCAACGTCTCTGAATATAATATAATAACATAAATCTCAGCACGTCCACCATACTGTAAAGCTATTTTAGCGTATTAGGTGTTATTATTAGAGTGCTCACTCTTTATTGCAGCATAAAGACTGATGATTCACACAACTAAAAAAAAGTGTAACGTTAAGTCAATATTTAATAAAACCACACAAATCAGTCCTAAACAGCCTCGTTCTAGCTCGGTTCTTACCGGACAGCTCGTCTGGTTCTAAGCCGCTCTCGGTGTCCAGTCCGCAGATCACGCAATAATCCGCGAAGCGGCAGGAGCTCGAGCTGAATCCGGTGCTCATTTTGAGACGGCTCCGCTTGTGCTCTTCTGTTCGCGGGTCTAGGGCAGCGCATAGTACGAGTTCTCCGGATCACTCTGCGCAGCCATTGCGGATGCGGACCAAGGCAGGAGCCCCGAGCGCCAGTCGCATTGTGGCCTCCTCCGGTAACGTTACAGCTGCTGTGCTCGGTCCTCGGCGCTCACTCCTGCGCATGCGCTCCGCTCTGCTCGGGATGACGTTATGCGCTGAACCCCGGAGCATCATCGAGCGCGAGGACACCGAACCAAAGCCGCCGCATCACACTTCCGCTCCAAATACATCATCGCTCCTTTAACAGCAAGGAAATTAACTTTACGCAATATTGCATTAGCGTGCTGTGGTAAGAATTGATCGCAATAAATTGTAGCAGCAAGACAGTGTGTTGTTTGATGTCGCCATCTGGTGCCGCGTTTGGAAATGGAATAAATATATAACAAACGCAAATCTTCATGGCAGCACTTTGGCGTTTGGGATTGTGACATAATGTGAAATTATATATTATACTTAATGGTTAGGTTTTCCTTTTTAATTAAAAAGCTGGATGAGCCTTGGACATGACTTGCCCAAACAAGCATTTAATTAACTTAAGCTCTAGATGTTTGTAGATTATGAATTAAAAGTAAATAACTTAAATACCGACTAGTTTAGTAAAACAATAAAGATGCTCTCCGTTCATGAGAAATGTTGTCAGTCTTAAATACATAAATTAATTAATCTATAAGTTTGGTATAATGATAATGATCAGGGACATCAATTATTTGTCACTTTCTTTTTTAATAACTTTCTGAATAGAGCACATATGAAGACAAAATGAATTAAAATGTTATTTTTGTTATGCTTTTGATATATTAAATATTTATTTAACCATTTTTTTCTTCCAACACTCGCTTGAGCTCCTACTTCTCAACCTTTACAAAGAGTTTGCATTTATTACCCACTGAAGTGTTTAGATATCAACAAATATGAACGCCATAGAAATAGTTTTGTAGGTGCCAAATGTCATGTAACTAGAACATAAAAAAGAAAAAAAAATACTGTAAAACAATATAACATCCTAAATGGCTCAAAATGCGACAATAGTTTTTCTTTTCTTGTGATCCAATAATAATAAAGACAAGGCAAATTCAGAAGAGGCAGATGTTACTCATGTGTTTAATCATGTCATAATAAATATATTATGTTCCGAGAAAATGGACAGACATAAATGAATAGATTTTTTAAAATACATGAAGGACATGACAATACATTGTCAATTAAATCTTATGTAATACTGTGATCAGTAACCTTAATTTATTCATAGAGTTCTGTAAAAATATGCTAAAGAAAAGTCAGAAAGAGTACAACTTAGTAAATTATAAATGGGTCAGATCAACACACAACTCATAATCATAAACTACTTGAAACTGTCGTAGAACAACTGCATAACTCAATCACATCCCGCTTTCTCCGTTTAATGCCATCCATGTTATGTCAAGAGCTGCTGGGAACATTTAGACATTTACAGATGACAAAAACTAAACATCACATTCAAATAAAAACTGCAGATATAAATTAACCCAACATGAGAGAACAACTCAAATGAGGTAACAGGGTAATGAAGAACCGTCCCTCATAACACCCTTCCACTTAAGAGAAATTTCAGTGCAGAAAGTTTATTAATCCCCAATTTCCTTTACAGGCAGGAAATGAGCATATTGAAGGTTTAAAGACTATTTCAAGCCATTCAGAAAAAAAAACAGGAAACAGTATTGTAGGTATTACATATTTAAGACTGATTTATTTTACCGAAAGGCAGTTTTAACTGTAGAGTTTATATGCGCAAAGTTCTGTTAATGAAATTAATGATCCACCCAAAAGTGAAAATGACTAACCCTCAGACGATCCAAGATGTAGAGGAGTCATCAGAACAGATTTAGCATCCTCTGCAGTGCATGGGTGCCGTCAGAACGAGATAAAAACATCCCGATAACTGGTGAACTTGTTTCTTACAAACATGCACCTTTTCATTTTAAGACGTTAATTGATGGACTGGAGTTGTTTGGATCACTTGCGGATCGCGGTGATGTCATTCTGACATCACCCATTCACTGCAGAGCAGTCATTGGTGAACACTGAATCTTGGATGGCCCGAGTGCGAGCACATTTTCAGCAAATCTTTGAGTGAATTATTCATATTTAATTTAAAAGCGTTTACAGTGGCTTGGCTCGACTATACCCAGAAATCCAACTGTAAGAGTTACAAATCTCCTATATATCCTAAACGTAATACTTTCCTCTGTCACGTGGCTAAAATGCGAAATATTATATAACTTAAAATTAGTAACTACTTTATTTGAAAAACAAAAAAAACGGTACCTTGGCATTTTGACTGCATCAATCAGTTGCATCCAAATGGAAGAAAAAGTGTTTGAAATGCTAAAACAGGTGTTCACAGTTCAGTACATGTGATGTCTATATTTGTTTCTTTTACTTCAAGTAACCTGCAATATTAAGGCTGTTATGTTATATGCAATCTACAGTATTGATCTGTAATACTAATGTGGCATGATCCATATTAATCAGTTTTCGGGGACAAATTAGGTCTATAACAAGAGTCAAGCACTATCATCTACAGTCAGCGGCACTGTCCGTACAGATCCCTACTGCAGTCTCAGCTGGCATGAGAAATACGAAAGAAAAGCAGAAAACCCACAAAGCTCACCCTTAAAAGGTTTCTGATGCATGTAATACCTCATTCTCAAACACGTTTGAATATTAAATCAGCCGTAAAACCGAAAAAGGTCGTAGTTGGCACTTTCCATTTTAGCTCAGCAACTTTAGAGGGAGTGAAAACACGTCTCTTCCAGTGTGTCTCAGGCTAATCATTTCCGTTTTGTGGAAAATATTGAAAAATCCACTGAAGACGTTGATGTGGAAAATATTGCTTAACGCTAGAGGGAATCAGCGATGACAGAATTTTTCGTCCCATGAAAGTACTGTCGAAACAATGGAAGGCCGGTCCATCGTATGACGAAACGAGGGTTTGTCGCACATGCACAAAAAAAGAGAAGAAAGCAAGGAGAAGTCTAGAGGACCAGTATCATTCCTGAGTTGAATCAAGCAGGGGTGGTCATCTCTATTCGAGTTTCTGCTGGAGTTTCTTCTGAAAGCAGACGGGCAGGATGGAGACGACAGCTAAAACCCCCAACACTAAAAGAGAGTTCCAGGACACGGCCTCGCCAGCCGTGGTCAGCTTGTACAGCGTCGTCCCTGCGTTTATCGCCACGAACGATGGCGGGGCCACTCCTACGGTACAGATCAGAAAACAGCTGTTAAGTGTGAACAATCTCAGTTAACCCTCTAGTGGCCCGAGAAAAAAAGTCTGTTTTTACATGCCATCAGAATGGTGTAAAACGTTTCAACATCATTAGAAAAAGC
This sequence comes from Enteromius paludinosus, assembly GCA_032361165.1. NCBI lineage: Eukaryota > Metazoa > Chordata > Actinopteri > Cypriniformes > Cyprinidae > Enteromius > Enteromius paludinosus. Next base: position 24,372,402 of record JAUMHQ010000059.1, read on the forward strand.
TAAAATGATGGTAACTGTTGAAGAAGATTTTGATGAACCAAATTGAAAAATGGTGTATATGGTGTACGTGTGGTCTGCATTGATGCGTAGATGGGTATTAATTTAGCTACTATTAGAAACATGCCTCAGTGTGTGTTTTAAGTGAGATGCCTAAACATGTGATGGACGGTATGTCCTGTTTTAGCTGCAGGCTATAATGTAAACAAAGAGGCCCTGTGCAGATACAGAACATAAAACTTAGCTGTCATGTAGAATACGTGCATTAGCTGTATAGAACATGCCTTAAAAACTGTATAAAAAGACATTGCAGAAAGACATCGGGAGATTCTCCCAGCTGGGGCTTCTCGGCTTTATGGTAATAAAGTCTATTCTTATGGCACCAAAAACCCCGGACTTAGTTTAAGTCTTTAGAACCACGGCATTTACTGTTTAAATATAAGGCTACACAGGTACAGCTAGTGGTTACTACATAGTATTATTGTGCATATGATTTTCTTTAGGCAGCGACTATTTCCTATTTAGTGAAAAAAGCAGAATTTAACACTAAGTGCAAGTAGCTCTATTCTAGACACACATATTTACACAATGCTAAAATAGCAGGTTGTTATTGTGGTGATATGTGATCAATGTGGTGGTCAGTTCACATTGATAGAAACAAATCTTTTTCAGTTGTTTTTTTTTTTTTTTTACCTCGGATGGGCATTCTTTACCTTTATAAAGCCATTGCTTTTCTTAAAGTGTGCAACATCTTGAGTCAAATTCTTACATTAAATCAGTGAATTAGAATAAGGAGACATTTGGGCTGTTACCAAGAGAAAGAAAACAGCATCAACAAAATTCATCTTTGCAATGTAGAGGAACAGAAGCTGCATCTGCACACCGTTTAATGCAGGACATGAATGCATTAAATAATTAAGTAAATAGCAAAAATATACTTTAAATGTGAAGTGAGTCACTGCGACTGAACTAAATCATTTAAACGGTTGATTAATTCAGGGATGAAACACTCTCATGTTGCTCTGAGAAAAACAGTGCTGTGGAAAATTTTAAAGTAATTTTTTACATCACAGGACAATAAGTAGAATCTAGGGTTGCGTCGATAGACGATGGCATCGTCCATGGCCGATAGACATTACGATGATGAACAGGTGTTCTGACATTTTCCAGATTTTCCTACCCCGGCTTACTGCGCACGTCAATATTGCATTCTTTTTTTCCTCACCCTGAACAACAATATTTTATGTGTCTTCATTACTGTAAGGGTAGGTTTAGGGTTGGGGTATGTGTAGACATTAATAAAACATAATTTGACAGGTAGCATTTTTCATTGTTAAATTGTACCACCTACTTTTAATGGGAGGTAGGAAAATCTGGCAGGGTAGCACAAATCGGCATAACACCGGCATCGCGATCCTCCGCCCCGCCGCAGCAGCAGCAACCAGCTCGCGATAAACGCACTTAATCTATGGCGGCAAATCTATGCCATTAATACGCGAGCGCACCACTGATGCTGGCGAGCGCGGTAAATCATTTCCGCGAGAGGAAAACAGATGTACATGCGAAGAAACGGGGCCACAAGCTCATTTCAAACCCTCTGTACGTGCTTGATGTGTCATCCGCGCGCGATCACTACTGCGTTCAATCCTCTCTCACCTGCTCGCGCGAACACTGTTCATTTTGTCAGTCGTGGGGCGGGGCTTGGTGTTTTAGTTACAACTAAACAACAACCCAACCCCACCCGCCGACGACGCCATCGTCCATCGTGATGTTTCACATTAGACATCGTATGATGCCAAATCGGTCGACATCGCCCAACCCTAGTAGGATCCGATGAAAAGCTGATATTAAAGACTAAATTTAATCATATTGGAGCTTTGCAGCTTTTTATATGCAAAATGTATTTGTAGCAGACTGGCAACTAACCTAACATGCTGTTCAAAAGCTTAAGCAATTTTACTTTCATACAGGGATTTATTTCCAAGTTTATTAAGAAGAATCCTGCAGAAGAATGGAGCAGATTGTGGATAAACCCTTCATAAGTAGGATCTCAAGGACATATTTCAATGGTTTTTCAATGTCAACTCTGTGTTCTTTCTCCTCCAACCACACTGAACAAAAACCGAGGTCCCATACAATGCCATTTAAAATTGAGAAAATTGACAACCTATTCCATGCATGCTTATTGTATAACAACAAATGCGTGTTTCTCTAAATTATTTCATGTAAAGGTGATCCTGTTTGAAAATTCATCTTACCAAGAAAGGTTCCCAGGAAGAAGACACCCAGAGGCACATTAATGACGGGCGAGGTAATGTTGATGAACCAGTTTGGAAGGAAAGGAGTTATTCTCAAAAAAATGATGTAATTAATGAGGTGCTCTCTGTGCTTGTCCACCTGCAACGACATTACACAACATTGACTCAGTGTTATAATGGCCAGTCAATTTGCATAAAAACGAAAGCAATTTGTATGAAAATCGTACCTGTTGTGACCATTTCTGAGCTCTCTCTGTGAGGTACTTGTAGACCATCGGCCTCCCAACTAAATAAGACAGCATATAGCAAAAAGATGCACCAAGGCCTGAACACTGTAAACCACAAAACACAACATATTTACACAATAAAGTCATACTTGGAAACCGCAGACGAATTAGAAATTAATTTGCCTACGAACAATGAGCTTACCAGACAGACCAGGAAGAGAGCTAATGGAAAAGGGTAGAGATAACCAGACAGTATACTGAGAAATATGGAGCCTGGGATGGCAAACGTCTGAAGGCTGAGATGGCCATAGTTAAGGGTTTAATATTGAAAAAACTTAGAGACATATCTGACATAAAAAGAATAACAGACGGTCCAATTTTCTGCAAGCAAGGGTCGAATTTAAACTGTAAAAGGAAATATCTAACTTGGCCAGTGATGTCACTGTCAGTCAAAAACAATCAGTCAAAAAAATCTAGATGAATCATGGCACAAAGGATACAAGATATATGTAGCAAAGTACGCTAAAAGCACTTGAGTGTAATATGTGTCCTTGTATTTGGACAGTACTGTGCCCAAAGCCTTGGCATCATCCATGTCTTTAGGAATTTTGATTTTTTCTCTCTCGTCTCTGTAAGACATAAAGAAAATCCAAACATTTGTTGAGTCACTGTTGTTAAACCACATGTATGTTCAGTACACCAAACCACACTCGAGAGGGGGAGGTACACTTACTCGCTCAGCTGTGGGAAATTTCTGAACACCAGATACATGACACCAGCAGAACAGGCAAAGATGGTGATGAGGAGGAGGATTGACATGCGTGCAGAAGCTCCTCCTGGTGACTGGGCTCCTGAGAGAATCATTCAAAAACACATCGTGAATAACCTCTGATATCTCCTGTGCAATGTGTTGCATACATTTGCATCAGTTGTTCACAATCCTCAGGAGGATTCGGGCCCGTGAGAGCTCTTGTGTGTGCCGAGCTGGAGAACTACAAACAGTGTGACATCATCTTAATAAATTCTGCCCCATTACTGACACCAAGCAGATTTACGAAAATAACTGAATATTTACTAAATGCACTCTTTATTTAGTTAATAAAATTAATTTAAAATAGATTATCATTGGGCTGAAGATGTTTTCATCTTTTTGACATTAAATCTAAATCTTTTTCATATGGACACTGTCCTACAAATCTAGTAGGTTTCATTTGTGGATATTTCTGCTATTCAGTATTAAAAAATACTGTTCACTCAGAATCAGGGTGAATCAGAAAAAGACTGTTTGACAACCACTCAGACCAATTCAGTCCAATTTCTAAACAGAACAACAAAATAAAACAAAACAATTAGCCCTGCCACGTCACAGGTTACAATGTTGAAATGTTTTGAACAGTTTACTATCCACTGGGACAAAGCATATTCTAATCAATAGCAATATAATAAAGTATGCAAAAAAATATATATATAATAGTATACTCCATTTAAGCATATTGTGGAAAGATTTAAGTAGAGTATAGCCTAATTGAATATTAAATAGAGATCATGTTCCATGACGAGATTTAGTACATTTCCATAAATACATAAAAAAGCTATTATTAGTAACATGCATTGCTAAAAACTTAATTTGGAAAAATGTAAAGGTGATTTATTCAATATTTAGATTTCAGATACTCAAATAGTTGTATCTCAGCCATCGTTATGTCCTACAAACCACACATCAACAGAAAGCTTTGTTATTCAGCTTTTAGAGTATGTAAAAATTGACCCTTATGATTGGTTTTGCTGAACAGGTGTGTGTGTGTATATGGTAGTTGACATATCAATGTGTCCTATGGTGGAAAAATTGAATAATAATAATAAATAAATAAATAAATAAACATTGAAAATAAATCTCTCTCATGCTATTTGTAGCTCTGAAGACACATTTTTGCTATGCCACACCATGAGAAACAGTCTTATTTTTATTTGTCTACTATCCATATTATATATATATATATATATATATATATACAGTATATAACATACATTTTATAGTTTACATTTTTTTTTTACATTTTAAATATTTATTATGTCTTAAAATTAACGTTATATTTACATTTATATATACATATACAGTACATAACATAAATTTTTATAGTTTATAAAATAAACATTTTATTTTACATTTTAAATATTTTAAATGACTTCAAATTATACATATACTTTTTGGAACAATCTAAAATGTATGTTTGTATATTTCAAAAGCACTGCAATTTCTCTATCTTTTTCCTTTGGCATCTAATGTCATTAATACTGTGACTGAGTAACAGCTCTTGTTCGTGTGGCAAGGAATAAAAAATGATCAGTTTAAAGGTTAAACTGTGAAAGTATGAGTAATGCGAACCAAAGGAAACAGATATCATCACAGCATTACACAATCCTTCAGTCCATCTGACTAGCCAAATAAAGTCACATTAGGGGCCATTTGAGTTGAAGGTTTGCTGTACATTTCTTCCATTGTAAGCCACAGTTCACAATCTATTAATAATCGACAAAACCTTTAATCGTTCAGCTGAAGACTTCATCAATATTACATTCGTCCTGGATAGTCAACCTCCATCTGTCAGATTTTGTAGTCTTCGCATAACCAATTTCTGAGTAACTACATATCTATTATTCCGACTTTGAGTAGTCGTGGTAAGCAACATAATACCCGTGTGAGACTGACATCAGGACATACTGTCAGAATTACCTTTGAGGACTGGAGTTTCTTTGGAGGGCCTCGGCTCCTGCTCTACCAGCGGACTGCTCTCGGTTTCACGGTTACCGCTTCTCTTCTTGGCCATGATGATCGCTTTCAACAAAAGAAAATAACGGAGGTAGATCTCAGACGTTAACCGGGATCATATGTCAATGTAAAAGCTAAACGCGAAGCCGGCTTTCTCCTCCTACTTCTCGGGATACCGGTGACCTGTGACTGTGTTTTCTTCTTCCTCGGTGCTGTTCAATTCAGATGATTTATCAGACCGCTACTGCCATCTAGCGAAGATATCGAGACATTAGGTTCTAAATAGACTATATATATTTTTAAGTACCTTGAAGGCCACGGATAACCTTAAAAAAGCGTCAAAACCATTATAACCATTTAGTCTTGGTAGTATCAGGCTACAAGCTGTTTCACACGACAATATTATAATGAATATACGCCTCAGACTGAAGGAAATGCAAATTCATGTCTGTACTGTAGAGGGCGCAGCAGGAGTTCAATACTATGCTATAATAAAAAAGAAAAACATTTTTTTAGTATGGTTGAAATATTGGCTCATCTAAGGAGAGTAGCAAAAACATAAATGTCTTATTTAGTCTTTACTAAATTTTTATAAATGTAATATTTCCTACTTTTTTATTAAATTTAGTCTTTACTAATATTCTGAGGTTGCATTCGACTGTTTTTATTAATTTTGATGAATCTGTTTTTGTCCAGGTGAAATAAGCAAATACATGTTCATATTTAGTCTAGAACTATAGTAATATCCTGTTCACACAGCACAAACAACACCTCTGCTCTTACTCCCGATTTCTCTCAACATGGCAAATTGACAGCTGTCTATCAAGACATAAGAAACAAAGTAGTTACTTATTTGAAAAAGTAGCTATTAGATATTGCCTTCTAAAGTAAATTAATGTGTTACTTTACTAATCAATTAATAAATATTATTAAAAAACGTTTGTTTTTATCTGAGCAATGGTAGGTGGAGCCTGTGTAAATACACACTGCCCCCACAAATATGTTATCAGATTGGACAACACTTAGAAGCATTAACTAAAACTACAGATATGAGACTTGTTTATCACAAATATTCTTTATAGAATCTTGGAACACTCATATTGCCCTTCTAGGCCACACAATTTAAGTGAGGACTGTGTTCAGGAACATAAAACTTTGTTTATTTTATTGCAGTGAACAGGCTTTAAGACGGGGGTTTCCAAAGTCCCATGAGATTAGTATGAATTGACTTTTTGGAAAATTGATAAAATGTACAAAGTTTTTTTACCTGACTGAATTCATAACGTGTGCCAGATACATTTGGTTAATCTGCCAAGGTGAATTTTTGTGGGTATCTACTGGGAAATTGGGCTTCCTGGATAAACTTTAAACTAAGCCCTTACCAACATCTCAGGACCACCCTGCTCAAGGCTTTTAACAACTTTTCTAGCATCGGCTTTTTAAAGTTTTAATTGTTTTTGGCATGCCATTTATGCATAGATTCTAACCTGCAACTCCACAGCTGTGCCCACAGGCTACTACACAGTAAGGTATGTTTTAAAGCTGGGATGCTGGTTTATGCTGGTCCTTTGCCAACACATGACCAGCATCAACCAGTAAAGGGCAAGCTTAAACCAGCAAAAGGGCCAGCTTAAACCAGCAAAAGGGCCATCCTAAACCAGCAAAAGGACCAACTCAAACCATCAAAAGGACCAGCATACACCAGCAATAAGCCAGCTTAAACCAGCAAAAGGGCCGGCTTAAACCAGCAAAAGGACCAGCTTAAACCAGCAAAAGGGTCATCTTAAACTAGCAAAAGGACCAGCATAAACCAGCAAAAGGACCAACTCAAACCAGCAAAAGGACCAACTTAAACCAGCAAAAGGGCCAGCATAAACCAGCAAAAAGCCAGCTTAAACCAGCAAAAGGACCAGCATACACCAGCAAAAGGACCAGCTTAAATCAGCAAAAGGGCCATCCTAAACCAGCAAAAGACCAGCAAAGGGCCAGCATAAACCAGCAAAGGGCCAGCTTAAACCAGCAAAAGGGCCGACTCAAACCAGCAAAAGGACCAGCATACACCAGCAAAAGGACTATCTTAAACCAGCAAAAGGGCCAGCATAAACCAGCAAAAAGCCAGCTTAAACCACCAAAAGGGCCTGCATAAACCAGCAGAGGACACGCTTAAACCAGCAAAAGGGCCATCTTAAACCAGCAAAAGGACCAGCATAAACTAGCAAAAGGACCAACTCAAACCAGCAAAAGGACCAGCATAAACCAGCAAAAGGACCAGCTTAAACCAGCAAAAGGACCAGCTTAAACCAGCAAAAGGGCCAGCATAAACCAGCAAAAAGCCAGCACAAACCAGGCAAAAGGACCAAAATCTCAGCTTCAAAAAATACATAACCAGCAAATGCTGTGTTTTTCAACAGGGATCCCGACCTCAAACCTAAATCTAACAACTATCATCCCAAAGCCTCTGGATCCATGTGCTTCAGCCCCCTTTCATCAGATTAAGGGACTTCATAGAAGTGAATGAAGAGCTTCTCTCTCCAAAAAGCCTTTTTGGGCCTAATAATGGCCAGAATTGCTGCAGCTGAAAAAAATTTGGTGCACTCTGAGTGGGCTACATTCTCACCCAAGTGCTCCAATTTCAGGCTCCTGGCACACAGAGAAATCATGCTAGAGGTCTGATGTGTCACTCAACAAGCACATTTGTGCATTGACTTAACGTCTTTATTGAGCTCTATGTATGTCAGCTGATAAGTGTTTAGATTTGAATAATAAATGATACCTGTTCATCACATAAAGCAATCATTTCATTTTATTTTTGCACAAACCTTAAGTCAGCTCTACACGACTTTTAAAATCAGTACATATTTTAAAACACTTTATGCATCATAAACTTCTCAACTTTAAAAAAATGGTTAAAAACCGGACATCATACAATAAATATCAAACCATTTATTCCTCCACCTGACAGGATTATAGTATTAACTAAGATTGTGCCCAAATGTCCCAAAAATGGGTTCACACAGCTACCTCTGAACTATATGGGTACAGTTCTGAAAGCTTTGTAGGACAAACGCTGTAGAAACACTGCAACTTTACAAAATTAGAGGGGTCTCTAAACTCCCAGCCAAATCAAAAGGGGAAGTAACTTTAAAAGAGGAAAGGCACATGATAGAGTTTTAGTCACAAAGGCTCAGATGTGCAGAGTGTATGTGTAATAAAGACATAAGTTATCATTTCACAATTCCAAGAAAAATGTATAATTACTAAAAGTCAAAAGCAGGCCACCATCAAAAATGCAAAACTGCCAAGTTTTATTGTCCTTTTTTTATAGTAATTCTACAAACATGAGGTTAATGTCAATTTGTAGTGGGGTTCAAGAAGCATTCCTTAACTGATAGACATATTAGAAGTCCACTAAAAAAATCAGATGACTATGTAAATGTCAGACGTATTAAAATGATTATTCAAATTTCAAAAAGGTCTCAGTTAAAGGTCAAAAATATGTAAATAACCTACAAGAAGCCTTCTGCCCACCAGCAAACATGTTAATTGAATTTAGGAACTCTTTCTGTCAATTTGCACCACTAATTTTTAACAAAGCTAATGCTAAAGATGCCATGTGTTGGTATATATTTTTATATGTTTCTTTCTCCCCGAGTTGGATACATTAAGACATTTATGATAGAGATAAGAAACACAATGAATAAAATAAATTGTTATTGTGTACAAACAACCTCAGTCACCATGGTAACACTTGTTTTTGTTTGGCATGAGGTATTTTGGACCTCTAGTGACGCAAACGCAGCGTCGACGACAAAAACTACAACTCCCTTCACGTCTAACCAGGGAACGGAAACTCGCTGTGGAGAAATTGGCGCTGATCTATCCGGCCCATCTCCACTGCTCTTCCTTTCGCGCCGGTAGCCGACGAATCGAGCGTCCATGTGCGCAGCGACCTGGAGTTCATAGATCACCGAGCCTTCCGAATCCGAGCCAGACCGCCGCCTTGTGATGGATCTCAACTCTTTGATCGAGGCCCTTCGGGGCACCATGGACGCAAATTTGCGTGAGGCCGCAGAGAGACAACTGAACGAGGTAAAGTGATCGGATGATGATGATGATGGTAGTGCGCCTCGGGCCTTGCGCAGCAGGATGGCCGTAGCCGCTGTTCAATTCCGTTAGAAATGTTTTCGAAAGCATATTTGATGGTGGATAGCCCTTCAGTAACACATACTATTAGTTGATAATCTATGTAAGGGCAAACATCACGTATTTGTTAACGTTCTGTAGCACGCGCTAGCAGCTCGTGTCCGCGTACTACGTCACCGCGGTAATGGCTCGCGCAGACGGGATCGTTTTAAAAAGACATTACGGTGCTTAAATGTAACGTGACTTTAAAAAGTTGTGGAGAATATACGAGGTTGTATACGTCTCTGTTTTTTGAGGTCAAGTTCGGATGTGTCTGAGCGTGTTCAGAGCTGTTTATCTGTGGTGCGCGAATGTGCTAGCGCGGGAGATGCTAAGAGCTAGTCTCTCACGTGTCAACGTGAGGCAGAAGGCTTGTTGTCATTTCACTCTCTTCGTGAACCCTTTCACAAACTTAACTTTCAGGATCTCTGGTGATCGTATTTAAACGAGACGACAACCGATTTCGATGCTCGCTAATGTCTTAAATCGTTATTTTAGCTGTGTTTGGGCCCGTTACATTAGCGAGCTGCGTCAGTGTTTTAAAAGTACTGTGGTACCAAGGTACAGAGATGTGTCTGATGATGACATCTCATAATAATTAGATAAATATCTTATTTGATCGTGTCTCATTTGTTAGCACTAGTTAATGTAGAAGCTAACATGACCATCAAGCTAACGTTATATTTTGTTAATCATCTTCATTTGTTAGCTCACATAACGTTTACTGACGTTAACACATGATTTTTTATTTGAAAATTGTATTAAAAGTGTTGAAATTAACTTAAAAAATAAAAAATCGCGTGTAAGTATTGTTTATTGTAAGTTTATGCTAACGTATGTAGTTAACTAATGTTATTAGCTTAGTAGTTAATTGATTTTTAGTACCGTTATTTACAATATAGTTATTCAACAAGGGTTTTTTTGAGTATGTAACTTAACTTTTTCTTTTTAACATAGCAATACTTTGATTTTTGGAGAGATATGTTGCCATAGGGAACCATGTTACCACGTTTATTTGTCCTATGGTATTTTTTTTGAAGTGCCAACCCAAAAAGTACGCTGTTATATCTGTCATATCATTGCTGTACCGTACTGCCACTGTACTTTTTGTGTAAACGGCCAATAACTTATCGCCAGAGTAATGTAAGTGTAATTCTACTGCATAGTTGTCGAATTAGAACAAATTTGTCATGAAATGTCTTTCATTACAAAAATGCTGACTTTCCAAGAAAAGTGGTGCGAAGATTTGGCGTCCTTGTCGTGTGTTCTTGTCTAAAGTGATGTTTGATTTCTGTGACGTCTGGTTGCTGGCTTGACTGTTTCCTTCAACGGGTCTGATTTTGTGCTTGCTCTGCTTCGTTTGACAGGAATAGATATTAATTTAGGTTGTTAAACAACTTATATTGTGTGGTATCTAGGTTATTGAGTTTGTTTAGCAGTGTGAGACCAGCGAGTCTCGTTTAGTGGTAATCTGTATACAGTAGTTGTTACCTGAGGAACATGAGTAAGACAATACCCGGGAGAGCAACCCATGGAAGCACAGTCTTGCAAAGTTTTATATATGAGAGTAAAAGAGTGAAGATGTTCAATACAAACACGATGTATATTGTATTATTTATTATTGCAGAGGAATTCAGGTAGCAAGGTTTAGGAATTATCACAAACTTTATTGTCACACGTTTTGGGTGCCTATATATGAGTCCAAAAGGTTGTGAACCCCTGAAGTCGAGGATAGACGCCTGCTGCGGTCTCCTGTGACACAGTCACTGTCTGGCCGGGCTCCAGGCAGCCCATGTGGACAGCAGGCTTGGATTCCTGTGTGCTGACGCTTTGGTGGTCGGGTGAGACTGCTGTCATGGCATTTCAAGCTGCGTCTGTTTATTCAGAGCTAACGGACCATGGGATCGTCATCATTAATCTTGTGACTGTCTGTATTTGAAAGAGCATATTCGTAGAAGGGAAAATGCACAGGAATGGCCATAAATGGTGACGCTTCATAAGTTGTAGTGAAGTTGGCTGGATTTCAATGATTCTTTCCACAGAAATCTTCGCTGACTGGTGCATTTTATATGTTTATGGTGTTCAGTATTAGAGGACAGAAGTAGATGTGGTGTTTATTTGGAAGTGAACTTGAAAGGAGTTCCCTGAAATGCTGCTTCAGTTCATTCAGTGGAGCAATACAGCCCTCTTTGTAAACAGTTCACCCTTTCAGTTAATATGAAGTCTGTTTAATGCAGCAAGAACAACAGCTATATTTGAAAAAAGGATCGCAAGTAGGGATGGGATGATACACCTACCTCCCGATTCAATAGTATCACGATACTTCGGTGCCGATACGATATGTATCGCAAGTTTTTTTTTTGCAACAAATTTACAAAACGGTACTGCCATCTTAAAGTATAGCTGTGAATCTTGGTTTTACGGTTCAATTAGATTGCGATTTGTCATTTATCGCCCGGTTTCACAAACATGGCTTAGCTTAAGCTAGGACTAGGCCTTTGTTAAAGTAAGGTATATAAGCAACTGTTTGGAAGAAAACATTACAGGTGTGCATCTTGACACAGAACAATGACACTGACATATTTATAAGATTTTGAGCAAGATATTTTCAGTTGAGACAGCTCAAACATGCATTTTATTCTGTGGCTAGCTTAAGCCTTGTCTGTGAAACCGGGAGAACATCACGTTGTCAATGTTACCGCACGCGGTTATTTTCATATACATGCATAAATCATATACATCATGTACACACTGTCATTGTGAACACGTCTCACAGCGCAAAGTCGGCCCTATGAAGGCCATTTGCCAAGTGTGGAGGGGAAAAAATATTTCGAAATATATTCAGTAGGGCTGGGCGATATATATTGAACGATATATTATGCGCATCTCGTCAGTAAAGCCGGTTCTTTAATTAGCGGTAAATCTCCATCAGCTGTTTTTAAATGCAGCGCCAGCTTATGAACAGAGCCGTCGATCACCGACAGTTTCGTGGGTGATTCAATGGCGTAGCTTCTCAGTGATCTACGGCTCTGTGTATTTGCTGGCGTTCCTTTTGAAAACAGCTGACGGAGATTTACCGCTAATCAAAGAACCGGCTTCACTGATGAGACGCGCATAATATATCGTTCGATTTATATATCAGCCAAAAATTATAAATTGTCATTTTCAGTAGACTACTCGATTACTAAAATATTCGAAAGCTGCAGCCCTATTTGGATTCATTCAAACGCTAAGTTGTGTGTTTCTTATATTTGTGATTTGTTTTCTGCTCCACAGGGCCATACCCAGGTGAACTTTGTGTCTACACTACTGCAGGTGACCATGACCGATCAGTTGGATTTGCCTGTACGGCAAGCAGGTACGGTTACGGCTCTTAAAGACCCACATTCCCATCCTCTCCTCAGCAGATACCAGTGTTACTCTCAGTGCTGCTGTCATTGCATTTAGCATATCCAGGCGTTGAACTGCACACTCAAACCTCCTCCTCTGTCAGTCTGACTGTCCCTGTTCCGTCTTTAGCATCAGATGTCATATGTTGACACAGAGCTGAGACATTCTGTCAACGTGTTTGAATACAGATTCACGGGAATTTCAAGGGTGTAGTTCCATTTGGTCTTGAATTTCTCCATGTTAAAATATATTCATATTTATGCTTATTTAGATGACCTGCTGTAGAAAATACATATACACACACTGTGGCACAAAAGCATAATTGAATCTGTACATCTCTGGAGTGGGTGGATGTTTGCTTTTGAAATGCCTCTGTGCTGCTCTGTGACAATTTGTAATCTCGTTCTGTCTTTTGTACAAGAAGCCAGACTGTCTTTTGTGACTTTACAAATGAAAATGATCAAGAAAAACACGGTTCATAACTGAGATAGGAGGTGCACTTGCAGTTCATTCTTCAAATAGTTTGTCTTTAGAATTGAAGTGTCTTTTTGTTTGTTTGTTTTTGGGGGGTTTTTTACCTCTTTTGCTAAGCCCTATGATTTTCATAATGTGGAAAAAATAGACAGAATCCTGTCATCCAGTCTTTAAAAGGGTCATATGATGTTGCTAAAAATAACATTATTTGGTGTAACACAATGCGTTTAAGTGGTTTTGGGTGCAAAACACATTTTCCACATACTGTACATTTTTGTTTCTGCTCTAAGCCCGCCTCCTGAAATGGGTCAATTTGTACAAAGCTCATCGTTCAAAGCACACCTCACCGTTTTAGATTGGCTAGTTATTCGGTGCACTGTTATTGGCGGAATACTGCAAGCATGTGACGTAAATGTTACGCCCCTTACCATAATGTGATGCCACGTCCTTGTATTTTGACACCAAAACAGTAAAATACATTACAAACGAGGCATTTGTTGCATCCAGTGGAGACCTAGTTACTGATTATCATGATTTTTTTTTTATTATTTATTTTTTTTTTTTCCAAAATGTATTTCCACAAACATTGAACATAAGATTTACGTTAATCTTATTAGAGTTCATTATTCATTCTTTGCTTAAAATTGTGGATTCAGGGGCCGGTTGCACTAAAGGTTAAGACTAGTCTTAAAAGTTAGTCAGCTAAATTTTTCTTTAAGACTGGTCACAGATTTTTAAAATTCAGTTACATAAAAATGTATATTAGTCTAAGGTTAAATACAAAAAATGGATTGCTCTTGCCTAACTGCTGGTTGGTCAGACCAGCTCTTAAAGGTGCCATAGAATGGGAAACTGAATTTAGCTTGGCATGGTTGAATAATAACAGTTCAGTACATGGACATAACATACTGTGAGTCTCAAACACC
>JAUMHQ010000059.1:24386725-24401283 GCA_032361165.1 Enteromius paludinosus
CTGGACAGTAGAAATCTGTTTGTGCTACTGAAATGAGCAACGCTGAGAAACAGCCAATCAGAGCAGACCTCCTCATTTCTATTCATGAACCTTCCAAATAAGGCAAAAACAGAGTGTTTCATTCTAGGGTCAAATTCTAGTGTTGTAAATGGACCTGTAAAACCATTTCTGGGCATTTTTTCCCCTTGCCTAAACCTTCTATGAACATATCAGAGAACAATTTAAAATATTCTCAATGCATTCTATGGTACCTTTAAGATACTGTCATGAAGGCCAAGTTTATGCAACTGCCCCCAGGTGTGTTCCCAAGTTCAACACCACATTCACATAAAAAGTCAGAGGTATGGGGGCATTTTAGGTTTCATTAAGAACGATGACAAAGACACTGTAGACAAGAACAAATTTAGCCACTTTTCCACTATTGGGCCGTAAGGTTCTAAGAACTGTCAGGTACGGTTCCGGTTGTGTTTCCACGTGATGCCGGTATGGCGCGGCATGATTACAAACCGTTCTTGGCACAGAACCGTGCTGGTCGAGTGCATGAGCGTGACACCACCACTCAGGCTCCATCACTTGTCAGTTTCTCTGTAGCTTGCTAGCGCGCTATTTTGAGCGTTGTAAACACAAATGTGAAATAAAATCTAAAGAAATTTCTCATCACCCTGCATAACGCGGCGTTGTTTTACACCTGATATCATATGTAAACGTTTGTGTTACCATTGAGCATTTGAATTGAATCTATTATCAGCCCTGCAGTGGAAAATGAAACCATAACCGTGCTGGCCGGCTCAGATCAAAATGGAACCAATCGGCCGATTGTGGAAAAGCGGATAAGCTCTACTGTATGCCTATCACACAAACGCCAGTATTAATATTCCTTCACCGTTCATAGGCTTGCAACCTAGGTACAGCTAATGCTGTGATATTTTATCTTAAACATAAAATAACCTGATCCCATTTAATCAAGGCATGTGTCCAATTTTCAGCATCAGTTTTTCATCTTTTATCAAAATTCTGTTTAGAAACGTAGAGTTAATATACAGGGTTGTGTCTCTTAATTGCCTTTTTATTAATTAATTTTAATAACCATTTTAAATTTTATGTTTATAAATGTAAGATTTGTATTAGGGTTGGGTCGATAGATGATGCCATCGTCCATCACCAATGGCCGATAGACATCACGATGCTGAGCCAGCATCGCGATCCTCCACCTGCTCATGTGAACACTGTTTTTGTCATTTTTGCCAGTCGTGGGGTAGGGCTTGGTGTTTTAGTTACAACTAAACAACCCCGCCCCCCCAATAACCGCCGCCTACGACGAAGATGCCATCGTCCATCACGATATTTCACATTAGACATTGTACATCGCCCAACCCTAATTTGTATTAAATCTATATTCATTCATATAGTCAAATCAAATCGAGAGTTGAAGTCGAATCCGGACATTATAATCGATACCCGGCCCTATGGCTTAGTACTGTCTTTTTGTGCGTCGTGCTGCATCGCGCCTCGTAAACGTACCACCATGTCTGCATTTGTGATCAGAAAAATGACTAACCACAGCACTAGACTTCACTGCTCAACTCGCGTTTGAATGGCAAGTAGCAGATTCTTTTAATAAGGAAACATTACTTAAAGGTTGCGAGTCAGAAGGGGGGGTAGAATTCAGAAGGGTGCACATCCAGCATAGGCTGCTCTACAGGTTTTAGAAGTCAGTCATCCGAAAATGCAGAACACACTCTAATATTTGGATTGAGCTGTTCTGGAACAGTGTTGTGAAGACCACTTTACCATTGATTTCTAGTTATTTCCTCTTTTGGAAGCCTAACAAAGTAGTTTCACTTTTACGACGACACCGTGTGAAGCACATGGAGCCACAGCAAAACTACTTTGAGAATAATAGTTCAACCTCCTTTCTTTGCCTTAACGTTTGACACGGAAAAGTGGGGGCGTGTAAAACAACAATTTACTATGAAACATAATGGAAATCAAGGAGTTGTACATTTAATCATATTGACGTCTGATGTTTTGTTTTGAAGGACTTCATGTGACCATCATCTCCAGAGCCGCTCTGAGAATACCTTCATAACTAGCCATTAATAGTTTCATTAAAAAAAAAGCAGCCTACACAGACACTCAAAGGTGCCAAACTAAATTTAAGCTTTACGCTGAATACAGGACATCTGACTTAAATTTTACTCAATTTGTGAAGTGGCTGAATTTAAAGTTTCATCAGCCATTTAAAATTAACCATCACCTGACTGCTTTTTGGCAGTTTAGTGCTCACATGCCCAATTGCCATTAATACCATTAGATTCGGGATAGAGGGAGGCATGAGAAGAGTTACTGATTCAGCAGCAGCAGACAGGATTACTTGTTTCCGGCTTTATGAACCTGTCTGCCATCAGTCTGCGTTTTGATTGTCTCCGGTCTAACTCATCCTCCCCGTCAGCTAATACTGGTTACATATTCAGCACTTACGCCACCAACTTTGTGTGCTTAAACCGTTCACGGTCTACATTCTACATATGTGGTCTGGCTGCCTGCGAGGACTTTTTTTTTTATTTTTTTTTTTTATTTTTAATTTTTTTTTAAACCGGGAGAAACTGAGGCACCAGATGCTGAGTGTTTCTAAATATGAAAAAGCTGCTCTCTGGAGAGTCCTCAAGTGCACCTGCTGGGATTTTTCAACAGATGCACAGCTGCACTGAGTGAGTGCCTGACACAGCTCAGGCTTTCTTGACATCACAAAGGGGCATTCAAACAGAGCGTGTTAACAACGTCCTTTCTTTGCCTAAACTGGGCACGGTTTCATGGTCAACAAGTTCTCAAATGTGTGCAGAATAGAAGACGTTCATGCCACTCATGCTATATTATGTTTTCTGGTGTCCTTTTTCTAGGTTCTATTTTGATGGTTAACTTTGACTTTATCTTTTTTCAGAATGCTGAATTTTGTGACCTGTGTCATCGTGTTACACCCGCCTCTTACACCCGCTTGTTTCTCATTGGTTCCTGCTTTTTTGGGAATCTATAATGCTCTAAAACTGCAGCTTGGCCAGACTGACTTTGCTCGCGAAATAGAATGTAGCGTCACAGGAAGTATGGGCGGGCCCAGGCTAATCTCTAACCTGTTGTTGTCCAGGTGTGATCTATCTGAAGAACATGGTCACACAGCATTGGAGTGAAGGAGATAATGCAAACACTGAAGCGCCTACCAGTAACATCCCAGAAGAGGACAGGCAGTTCATTCGAGACCACATAGTGGAGGCCATCATCCAGTCTCCAGAGCGCCTCAGGTAACACAGTGGTACATGTACACAATGGGGGGGGTTGAAGGATCACTTTCTTTTATAACCTTTTCTTCTCACTTTCATAGAGTGCAACTCACAACTTGCATTCACCACATGATCAAGCATGACTACCCCACTAGATGGACGGCTATCGTGGACAAGATCGGCTTTTACCTGCAGTCTGATAACAGTGGCTGCTGGTTGGGCATCCTGCTGTGCCTCTACCAGCTGGTCAAAAATTACGAGTAAGAGAGCCGTGAAACACTCACAGGTGGTGTTCAAACTGTGTATGAAGTGTTCAAAGCAGCCAGGCTTTGGCACAGAGTGCTTGATTTGATGTTTTGTGGTTGCTAAGTACAGACCATGTATTCAGTTTCTGTGGTAAAGATGTAGGAAGCAACATGATGCCAAGTGAGACTGTTTTAAAATGACTGCGTAGCAGTTGAAAAGGAAAATCGGGAAATTTTGCCACACCCATACCTGTTATAGCAAAGAGGACTGTTTTGCGTATCGAGATGAAATGGTTTTGGTTTTCTTTCAGTTTTAACTGGAAGGTTGGCACATGTACACATTGAATAAGCAAACTGCTTGGCTGTTCTGTCAGAGCAAAATCACAGTAATGAAGAAGAATGTGATATTTTACATACAGTTTTGTTACTACACAAAACACTTAAGATGGGTGGATAGATATATTTGACTATTCAGCATCCCAAATTACACAAAAAATGCATTAAGTTTGCTTGAATCAGCCTTTAATGTGTATTTTGTATTATTTTTTTTGTTTTTTGGTGGATCACACCTATTAAAACAAATCCAAATTAAGTCTGATTTACCAAAAATAGATTAGAACAGCCATACTATACCACCAATGTGGAGTCAAGTCTGTTGTTTGTTTGTCTTTTTTTGGTAAGGTATAAGAAGCCTGAGGAGCGCCAGCCATTGGTTGCTGCCATGCAGATCTTTATGCCCATGTTGAAGGACCGATTCATACAGCTGCTGCCTGACCCCTCAAGCGAATCTGTTCTTGTTCAGAAACAGATCTTCAAGATCCTTTACGCTCTCTTCCAGGTATTACATCACTTCTGGTACCTGTGCTAAACAACCTCACAGATTTTCCACAATGAAGCTTTTGTTGTTGGTTACTCATGAATTGATTGGTCTTTGTTTACAGTACAACCTCCCTCTGGAACTGATCAATCGCCAGAATCTGACAGAGTGGATGGAGATTCTGAAGACTGTTGTGGACAGAGATGTTCCTCCAGTAAGATTTCCTTTTGTAATACATGTGTAGGATCTCACATGGGACTTTAGTATAGGGACGGTTTCTTTTTAATGATCTTTTAGTATCTGTCAATAGGCTGTGGGTGGACGGTGTGCGTAGTGTCCATCTGCGTTTAGTGCCATCTCCAGTCTGTGTCTTACAGGCTGTGAGACGGTTCTCACGCCACACTTGCAGCCACAGATCCACTGGAGATCATAGTACTGCCCAGTGACGTCTAAATGACCGTCCACCACTGGCCAGCCTCCATAGTCTCCTACAAGATTCAATAAACTCCACCTGAATCGATGCATATGTTCAGAGAAGCATACTACCGTTTCTGCGTTTTTTTTACATATATATATTTATACTGTGAACAAAATACCTAGGTGTGGCATACTAGAGTTTAGAAAGTTCATCCTAACTTTTTTTATATAGTGTGCAGTATTCAGTTTTGTCTCACTGATCTTCTAAAACGCTTGTGTGTGGCATTGCAGGAGACGCTTCAGGTTGATGAAGACGAGAGGCCCGAGCTGCCCTGGTGGAAATGCAAGAAGTGGGCGCTTCACATCCTCGCCCGGCTCTTCGAAAGGTGCAGTACTAACATAACATCACTTCCTCCCAGGAATGCTAAAGATAAAGCTCTCACAGATGACTCATGGTCCATTTGAATCCCGACCCACGCTGAGCAGTTGGAAACACTCGAGTAGTTATTTTCAGCTGAAGGTCTTTTGTGTTTCAAACAGTTACTGGATTTTCATGCATGTTTTTGCCCCAAGGTATGGCAGCCCTGGCAACACAACCAAAGAGTACACAGAGTTTGCAGAGCTTTTCCTCAAGGGTTATGCCGTGGCTGCACAGCAGGTAAATGGGAAACTTCGCTAGATGTTTCTGTGGGTTGTTGGCATGACGGGTGTTGAAATAACTGATGACCTTTGACTGTTTGATTGTGATAGGTACTGTTAAAGGTGTTGTATCAGTATAAGGAAAAGCAATACGTGGCTCCCAGAGTCTTGCAGCAGACACTGAATTACATCAATCAGGGAATCGCACACGCTGTTACATGGAAGAACCTAAAGCCACACATCCAAGTATGTATATGTTGTTTTATGTGTTTGTATTCATAAGGAACTCTTAATAAAGTATAAGGGACAACATATGACACAAAAAATAAGTGACACATGCACATTTTCTTTAGTGCATGTTGAAAAAGGATTGATTTTCATGTTGATTTTACTACAGGTCCAGTTTTAACTGAAAACCTCTGTAACCTGTGTAAAATTACTGTAAAGCGCTGCCACATCTAATCCAAGTTCTTAATATAAAACCTGGATATTTCTGGTTTCAGGGAATCATTCAGGACGTGGTGTTCCCCCTCATGTGCTACACAGACAGCGATGAAGAGCTCTGGCAGGAAGACCCTTACGAGTACATCCGCATGAAATTTGGTTAGAGCTTCACCTTATTTGTTTAAACTGCCAACAGGTTCTTTGAGCAGAAGACCAATGCCAAATTGATCTGCTCATTCTCTCTCTGCTTCCTCTTAGATGTTTTTGAAGACTTCATCTCCCCCACCACTGCAGCTCAGACACTTCTCTTCACCGCTTGCAACAAAAGGAAGGAGGTGGGTGTTTGGAGGCGCCATCTGGCATGATGTGACTGTGTTTGGCTGAGTTTTGTGTATCTCTTACTGCCAACCCTCATGTATCCAATCAGCACCCTGCGGCTCCTTCCACAGAACTGTTGGAAGCTTCTGACGCCAGGTGGAAGGAGCTTCTCCCTCATCTCAAAGAGCTGTGTCTCTTATTTATTATGGGATTTATAGTGATTAATGTGATATTTCCTCAATTAAACATTTTAAACAAGCTCAAGTTCTTTTTCTGTTTATACATGCAATGCCTTCATAATGTAGTCCTTCGGTATGCACATGAAGCCTGTGTACCACACTTGCTTCCCCTCAGGCCAAACCTTGCTAAATTTAAAAACATGCTCTGTCCGAGCTTTTTCAAGTATGTAAGCACTGTGGGAGTTGAGGTTTCAGCCTGTGTTTTAAAAGTGCTCTTTGATTGGCTGTGGGTGGACGGTGTGCGTAGTGTCCATCTGCGTTTAGTGCCGTCTCCAGTCTGTGTCTTACAGGCTGTGAGACGGTTCTCACGCCACACTCGCAGCCACAGATCCACTGGAGATCATAGTACTGGCCAGTGACGTCTAAATGACCGTCCACCACTGGTCAGCCTCCATAGTCTCCTACAAAACCCACACATGACATGAATCATGAGGTGTTGTGTTATTTTGAGTATTACTTTAACCACTGTCGTTGTACAACAGGTGCTGCAGAAGTCTATGGGCTTCTGCTATCAGATACTCACAGACCCGGCCTGTGACCCCAGGAAAAAAGATGGCGCTCTGCATATGATCGGCTCACTGGCTGAGATTCTTCTCAAGGTGATTTAATTGAGATATAATAATGCAATTGATAATAATAATACTATTATATAATAGAAAATCTTAGCCGTTTTACCTTGTATTCTAAGAAATTAGCTTATGGCATCAACATTTGTCATTTTTAATTTTAGTATTGCAGCCCAAATAACTTTAAAGGAAAGTGAATAGTCAGTAATTAAGTATTTTACAAGCAGTAGCACAAAAGGACAATTAAATGAAAAAGTTCAACCAGTATTATTCAGGTGCAGAAATTAAATTATTGATTGGTGCAGGTGGCAGCAGATAATATTGAGCTGCTTTCACAATCTAGTGTAATGATATGCATCCAGTTTCTTTATTGTTTTTATTCAAGTTTTTTCAAAATTGTTGTCATTTTGTGTGTATTTGTCTTCAAGTATTTGGTGTTTGCAAATAAATCTTCTGGCAGCATTAGTTATTCTAGGATTGAACATCCAGATTAGTTGTACTAATGATTCCCCCCCCCTTCAATTAGAGGAAAATCTACAAGGACCAGATGGAGTTCATGTTGCAGAATCATGTCTTCCCTCTGTTCCGCAGCGAGCTGGGTTACATGAGAGCCAGGGTGAGAGATGTGCTCATCGCACTTTTATTAAAGAATAATTCAACCGCTAGATAAAGGCAACGATTTGAGTGCTGCAAAGTGTCGACGACTCTTTGTTCATTGTAATTCTGCCTCTAGGCCTGCTGGGTTCTGCATTACTTCTGCGAGGTCAAGTTCAAGAGTGACCAGAACTTGCAGACAGCCCTCGAGCTCACCCGCCTGTGTCTGATCAACGACAACGAGATGCCTGTTAAAGTGGAGGCTGCCATCGCCCTCCAGGTCCTCATCAGCAATCAGGAGAAAGGCAAGATTTCACTCATTTATCTCTCTCTCTCTCTGTTTAATGCTTTCCTCTGGCATTAGCTGAATTTGAGATGGCTTTGTTTTGGTTTTCCTACAGCCAAAGATTACATCACCCCCCACATCCGGCCCGTGATGCAGGCCCTCCTCCACATTGTGCGTGAGACAGAGAATGACGATCTTACCAACGTCATCCAGAAGATGATCTGCGAGTACAGTGAGGAGGTCACACCAATCGCTGTAGAGATGACCCAGCATTTGGTAAGAGCCATTAAAATATTAATTTCACCTTCTAAAGCATGACACATCAAATAATGGTCCTAAAAACTGCATTTTTTTTTTTTTAAAGGAGGTTTATTGAACCTTTTAGACAAATCTTTAAAAAGAAAGCATATGTTATTTGGAGATAAAATACAATAAAGAGGAATATGGAGCTTATACTTGAACTACATGTAATAAATGAACTGCACATAATTAACTTCATGTAAATATCAGCTGTCTCTGCGAAATATATCAAATATTATGTTGTAGGCTTTATAGGGTTGCATTAATATGCACAAACCGCTGTGGTGAATAATCTCAGGAGAAAACTTTCCTGCTTTATTCCTCTCTCCCAGGCCATGACCTTCAACCAGGTGATCCAGACAGGACCTGACGAGGAAGGAGGAGACGATAAAGCGGTGACCGCCATGGGCATCCTTAACACCATTGACACACTGCTGAGTGTAGTGGAGGACCATAAAGAGGTGAGAAAATAGAAACATGGACTGTGGAAGTTCTTCCTGTCTCTGTAGCCTGTAGCACCCTGCTAAAGTGCTTCCAGCCGCCCACAAACACAAAACAAAAAAACACATGCATGCCAACTTCTGACAAAGTGCCTTACTGGCTGGAGAGCATCTTTAAATAGCCTTGTGGAAATCTATATACGTTTATATTTATAAACGCTTTCTTTGCACTGTATGCAATTTCATGCTAATCCCTTTGCAATGAATTTGAACTGAACGCTCGTTTAAAAATGTATGAATGTCATTTATTTATAGAAGATGGCAAACCATATGGAGTTTGGAGAGACATAGGACAAGCGCACTTTCAGATAGCACGTTAAACATACCGTTTAGTATTTGGTTACTTTTGCGGTCACCAAACATTAGTGATAATATTTGTGATTCGGAAGTTCTGTGCATTAACACTGCTGATTTGATTGATTTTCAGATTACCCAGCAGTTAGAGGGCATCTGTCTGCAGGTGATCGGCACAGTCCTCCAGCAGCACGTACTGGGTAAATTACACGCACTAATGAGAGGACCTGATTTTTTTCGTGACCTTTTGGTTTTGTGTTGATTATTTGGGGTTGATTTTCCCAGAGTTCTACGAGGAGATCCTGTCTCTGGCCCACAGTCTGACATGTCAGCAGGTGTCACCTCAGATGTGGCAGCTGCTCCCTCTGGTCTATGAGGTCTTCCAACAAGACGGATTTGACTATTTCACAGGTAGTGCAATGTCTGGCATTTACTTTGCATGTTCACTTGATTAACTTCCTTTTTGTATTGTAAACAGCATGTTTACTTTAACTGATAGATAATAAAATAATTTCTCATTTACCCTTTTAATTTCAGATATGATGCCACTTCTCCATAACTACATCACAGTTGACACAGACACACTCCTGTCTGACACCAAATACCTTGAAATCATCTACAGTATGTGCAAAAAGGTACAGCTACTTTTTTTTTTTTGTATGGAGTAATATAAGGTCGCTGCTTAATATAGGCTTGGTTTAGGGGTTGCTTCAGGGTTAGTACCTTTTTACCTTTAGATCAGGACTGTGCCACTGTAAAGTTTCTAACTTCTAAACTGGGGATTTGACTCGGTTAGTAAAACTCTGTGCTCAATCAGATTTTGTCAGGAGACCCTGGAGAGGACCCAGAATGCCATGCGGCCAAGCTGTTGGAGGTCGTCATTCTACAGTGCAAAGGTCGTGGTATTGACCAGGTGTGTTTCCTGAACACTGTCCATGTTGCTATGTGCACCACAGACCCTGTTTCGGACATTTAAAGTGTATAAAGTTGAAAGTGTTAAAATCCCACAAATTTGGATCTTATGATGAAAACACTGGCAAAAAGAAAAGGTTATGAAATGATCTTGGTGCCTGTTCCTGCAGGTGGTGCCCTTGTTTGTAACGACCGCTTTGGAGCGTTTGACGCGTGAAGTGAAGACAAGCGAGTTGAGGACCATGTGTCTGCAGGTGGCCATTGCCGCCCTCTATTACAGCCCTCCTCTGCTCCTCAACACACTGGAGAATCTGCGCTTCCCCAACAACACAGAGCCCATCACCAATCACTTCATCTCACAATGGCTCAAAGACATTGACTGCTTCCTCGGGTACGCACTTCATACCATTTTCCTGAGAGCTCAGAGCAAAAAAAAATTTTCTGGTTATTGTAACATGTGATCTGTGTTGACTTTTCAGACTTCACGATCGAAAGATGTGCGTGTTGGGCCTGTGCGCTCTTATGGACCTTGATCAGAGGCCACAGGCTGTCAATCAGGTCGCAGGTCAGCTCCTCCCTGCAGCCATTCTCCTGTTTAATGGCCTGAAGAGGGCCTATGCCTGCAGGGCTGAACATGAAAATGACGAGGATGATGATGAAGAGGATGGAGAGGAGGAAGAGGAGAATGGTAAATGAGCTTTATCAAATCTTCAGTTTATATGAAGGCAGCTTCATAGTAATAGACTGAAAAATTGGTTTATTCATAATTGAAATGCATCAATTGTTAAATTAAATCCATCTTGGCGGACCACATAGTTAAGCTTGCATTTCATCCAGTTATTGGAAATGAACGTCGAATCGAGTGAATTGGTATATTTGATTTAAATTGCTATATTTCCTGCTGTTCTTTTAAACGATTAACGCGTTTTGACATGTGACTCATTGTGTATCCTTGCAGCCGAGTTGGGCAGTGATGAAGACGACATAGATGATGAAGGCCAGGAATACCTTGAAATGCTTGCCAAACAAGCAGGAGAGGACGGTGACGATGAAGACTGGGAGGAAGATGACGCAGAGGAGACGGCTCTTGAGGGTTACACGACCTCAGTTGACGACGAAGACAACCTTGTTGATGAATACCAGATCTTCAAAGCCATAATTCAGAGTATGGCTTTCACGTGTAGTTTGAATTAAACGTGCTACTTTTAAAAGAGTGTTTTACTGACAGACTGCTTCTCTTTCGTTTTTAGATGTCCAGGCCCGTGACCCTGCATGGTACCAGGCGATCACACAGTGTCTTGATGAGGAACAAAGAAAACAACTTCAGGATATTGCAACACTCGCAGATCAGCGACGAGCAGCACATGGTGAGGCAAAAAAAAAGCTGGTTGAGTAATTGATTGCGCAGCAGTTACTGTTTCCCCTTGACACACTACCGATATTTAATTTGGCGTATTTCTGGCAGACACATTGACACATCATCCGTCACCCTGCTGCACATATGTAAAACATCAAGAGCACTTATCGATAAGTGATAATACTGAAAGACAGAGTTGTCGTGCTATAGCCGGGTCAGCGGTAGGGTTATTATGTATGGCTTTAAAAATCCCTTTAGTATGCATGCTTACTTTTGACTTTTAGAACGTATGATTTGTCTTCTATGACTTTCTGAATACGAATTCACGCTTTGGGACACACCCCAACCCCCTGGGGAAGTCATTGTCCATCGCAATGTTCCACTGTAGACATACTGCGATGCACATTTGGCCCAATCCTAGACAGCAGTTGCAAGCAAATAGTGTCATCTTTACGGGAGTGCAAGATGACGGTTGTACAAAGCAACATCGAACTTAAGCAACATTAAAGTTTTTGATTCTTCTAAAGCCACAAAATAAAAAGTAGAGGTTTAGGAAACCTATGTTTACATAGCTGTTTCTCTGAAAAACAAGGCAACAAGCAGTAATTCTACTGTGAAATGTGCCTGTCAGGGTGGAATATCTGTTTTTGCAGTACCCATTTTAACCACTAGCTGTCACTCTTACGTACTGCACCTTTAAAGGAATAATATACCCCAGAATTAAAAGTACCCCATATTTTACTCACCCCAAAGCCATCCTAGGTATATGACTTTCTTTTTTTCTTCCAAGCTTGGTAATGCGGGTGGATAGCGCACATTATTTTAAAGCTCTGTAAACCAGATCCGCAAGTACAGCGACCACGTACTGTATGTATGTAACTGACTGTATGATTGGGCAACGAGATAATGGCGGTTGGAATACAGCTTCACCTGCTGGCTAGAGCGCCTAGGTGTTCAGGCTTCTTGGCTGACTTCTGTCAGCCTTAATATGTTGCCAAAATGTTACCCTATTGTTAAGCCTGCCGATTTTGTTTAATCTATTTTTGGTTTTTGTTTCCAATTTTGATTTTTAGAATCAAAGATGATTGAGAAGCATGGAGGATACAAGTTCGCAGACCCGGTGGTGCCATCCAATTTCAACTTTGGTGGCAGCGCCCCTGGGATGAATTGAGTCCTCTCTTTCCCTTCCCCTTTCTAACTGTGACTGAATGTAGTGAAATGAAAACACTTGTGTTGCTCCCTGAAGTAGTGGTTCCAGAACTGGTTCTTCTCTCTCACTCTTCAATCTGACTATCAAATTTGAACAGCACCAAGAAGATGTGGGAAGGCAACCAAACGCAACCAATGCCTGGGAAAACAAACCAAGGACTTAAACGCTAAGCAAGTGGGGTTAAAAAAAAAATAAGAATAAAGCTCTGAACAATGTTGTCTTATGGAATCCAAAAATAAGAGGGATACCATAACAGCAGCTCCCACACACATACTACGGGGGCTAATGAATTGAAATTGAGACGTAATGTCAAAATCATTGTCACTGTATGGGCCAAAGGGCCTTTTCAAGATTATACCTCTGGCAGTAGTGTGTCAACGTTTTCCTTCATCAAAAAAACAAAACGAAACAAAAAAAAACAACAAATCTCATAATGTACATAATTAGCCAAGGCACTTGATTTTTAAGTTGCCTGGTCAAACAACCAGAGGCATTTGTAAGGTGTCAACATGTGTATTCAAATGTAGCATATTGGATACTTGTCATAGCACTATGTGATGCCTGATCTCTGTAAATTAATGACTAGCACTTTCATATTGTTCAGGTCTCTTAGCCTTCTGTATCAGACTGCAAATTTTTTAACTCCGTTGAAGACTATTTAAGAATTGGAACATTGTTACCTGGATGGTGACTTCTCCTATGATGGTTGGTGTTCAGAGGGCTTCAATAATAGTGTGTGGCAATCATTTGCTGCTTGTAATGATAATGTTTTAGGCTCCAAACGAAATGCACTTGGTGTTCGATCTGGATAAAGATATTGTTACAAGCACTGTAAGTCATTGGAGCATGATTTAAGGAGGTCTCAAGCATTTGGTTGATGTATGGATGAACCATCAATATACACAACATTAAAAAAAAAACTTAAAACCTTTAAATCTTTTTTTTTTTTTTTTGATTGGTTCACCTTTTCAAGTAACTTAAAGTGTTCTCCTGGCATAGATGATTGTGTACTTGCATTGATCATGCTCTTGGACCCAATAAGCAAGTTATGCGGTATATTTCAATCACTTTCATTTAGTGTGTAGACAGTGCTATGTTTGGAGAGTGAGTAAATCTGTATGAGAACCATGGAGGAAAGAGGAACGCTGTGATAAACATCAAATACAACACAACAGGGTGCAAAAATAGTAGTCTTCAGATGCTGCAAGAGCAGAAATAATTTTTTGGGTCCAAACTGAATGGACCATGTACGCCAATTAGGTTAAAAACGGTTTTCTACTTGTGTAATTGAATAATGATCTTTAATCGATTGTTGAGCAGAAGTTATTACTCCACTACTTAACTGTGTGTGAAACGTTATTTGGAAGCGTCTTATGGTTCATCTGATGGAGATTTGGCCAATTTACTACAGAAACGCATCACAGGATGATTGCCTAGTGGTTTTGTAGTCTTGCAATATTATTGGGTAAAAAATTACGCAATATTGTGATATATTGCGTAATTTTGGCCCGATATTGTGGCCAAGTACGCCAGTGCAATGCGTATTATAAAGCTGAGGTTTAGCTGTAGAGCTGTAAAGAGTCCCTAAAGGCATGGTCTTGGGTTTACCTCTTAGCTTTACTTCCTTAAAAATAATAAAGAAAGAATTGTTAGGTTTTTGACTTCGTCTGAATCTGAGCCAGTAGTTTTCAAACTTGGGCATATTAGATGTCTCCGTATTTTACAGCTGTAACTGTCCTAAAGGTCATGGCGCTGAGATAAGGGCCCTTTCCAAATTTTACTTCTGGACACCAAAGTGATAAAATACAGCCTCATGATTGCCATCCATGATTTTACGTTAATTTATGCTTTACACCGGGGATCCTTAATCCAAGTCCTGGAGAGCCACTTTCTTTCAGAATCTAGCTTGAATTGTATTTCAGTGCATTAAATCTACTAATCTGGGTTTTGGAGTTTGGTCATTTGAAAACAATATATAAACACACTACATTACAAATCTTAAATGTTTGCCTTCAATATATAGGCAAAATGTAAGCTATGTTATTGTATTCATCTGTATATGAAGTTGGATATATACAGGTCCTTTTCAAAAAATTAGCATATTGTGATAAAGTTCATTATTTTCTGTAATGTACTGATAAACAT
>JAUMHQ010000059.1:24413352-24426433 GCA_032361165.1 Enteromius paludinosus
GATTTGTTATTTGGTTTTCAGATTTGTTTTTTGTGTTGCTATTTGTTGTTGTGTTTTGCACTTCTCGGCCACCGTAATGTACACTTGAAATGAGCCGCGTCTCAACTTTCCAGCATTTTTCGAAATATGACGCCTCCTCTCCCGGAGCCTCATGGGATAGGAAAGTGTCCATGGTGTGCGTACTACAGAATTCGGGCGGAAGCAGTAGGTCATCCGGGTATTTCTCGCCTACTGAAATTCGGATACTATGAATTCGGACATACTACTCGCCTCGCATACTGTTTTTCACGTACTATACAGTAGGGAAGTAAGCGATTTCGGACGCGGGCAAAGAAACTTCCAAACAGGTGTGATTTGAAGCTAAACTCTGCAGAGCTGCGATTGAGATGAGATTGAGTTTGAGATGACTGCTGTAGACCGTTAAGGTAGATTTACTCACCATCATCTTCTACAACAGCATCCAACTTGCTTCAACACTTGCTCGTGTTGGAGTTGGAGCTAAACTCTGCCGGACACCAGTCCTTCAGGGTAGGTTTAGGGTTAGTAGAATCAATTGACATAGACTTGCAAAATCAATATGTTGTATGTTGTGGACCCATCAAAATAAAGCATGAGACGTTTAAGCAGACAGTTATACCATTGTATAACAGTAAAAGGAACTTTGCAACTAGCAGTCATTAGAGACTATATAAATAAAGTGTTACCAAACCAAAAACCTTGTTGTTGTTGGCACCATGAAATGCAATAATTTAACATGACCTCTTCATATATAGATTGCAAAAGTGGACATAGCTACCAGGACACACCAAGTGTGGACTGAGGAAGAATGTTATCCATCTGAACCAGTGTTTGTAGCATCTCCAGATGCTGTTGAAGAAGATGATGGTGAGTTTAATAGAAATTTTTTTTAAATGTGCTTGCTTTTTTCTTTTTTTGCTAAATATTGACAACGTTTTTGCATAATGCAATTTTACTTTTGATTTGAATTTAGATTACTAGTCTTTAAATGCAGCAATCACATAATTTCTTACATGGCATGAGCTGAAAAAGGAATATTTTTGTTTTGTTTTTGGTCAAAATATCTAAACATTCTTAAATTAAGATGCATTTACCAGATAAGCAAAATGACATAATATAATTAGTATTTTTTCCAGGGGAAAAAACTAAATTCAGTGCGTTTTGCATTAATAAAATGATCTGCCAGTGGGACAAGTAAAATATTCTTAAAACACAAGGATTTTACTGACAGATCATTTTACCTTTTTAAGCAAAGGCATCTTTACACATTTGACTAGAAACAAACTACTAGGTTAGAGAAGTCTTTTTTGGTGTGTTTGGGTGAAGTGTTGTTGCCATAGAGATTGCTTGCTTATTTTAATAGTCTGGTTCAGTATTTGTGGTAAGCTGGTTCTGCGTATAACTGTATCAGTGATGGGCAGTAGCGTCGCTAAAAGTAGTTTTTTTATTGATCAAGTAGTGCTGTAGCGTCCACACAAGCTAACGTTACATTTCCCAAGCATTTCTAACGCTTAAGCACAAATCGGAAATACAAATGCTACAGATCAAGTCTCAAGTCTGATTTCTTAATATAGCCCTTTACGCTACTGCGTAGGCCAAAGGACTGAACATCCATAAGATTATAAAATAAAATAAATAAAATACATAAAATACATGACATAAAATGACAAACTCAAGAATTAAAAGTGACAGAATAAAGATGCGTTTTAACACGAGATTTAAAAACATCAACTGAGGATGCAGATCGTACATCGGGGGGAGCGCATTCCACAGTCTAGGACCAACAACTGAAAAAGCTCAATCCCCTTTTGTTTTTAGGCGAGTTCTTGATACAAACAATTGAAGACAATTGGAATACCTTTGTGCTCTGGAAGAGTTCATACGCACCAAATCCTAAATATATTCCGGGGCCAACTCATGCACAGCTTTGTAAACATATAACAAAACCTTGTACTGGATTCGCTGTTTCACAGGAAGCCAGTGAAGTCTTTCTAGAACCGGAGTAATCTGCTCCCTTTTCTTGACACCAGTAAGGAGCCTCTCTGCAGCATTTTGTACCATCTGCAGCTTTGAAGTAAGAGATTGACTGATACCAACCTAAAGAGCATTACAATAGTCCAAACGAGAAGTGATGAATGCATGAATCACTTTCTCTAAGTCAGAAACAGACAGAAAAGACTTCATTTTTTGCAATTGTCCGTAATTGGTAGCAATTTTTTACCACATTTTTGACCTGGAGATCGAACATAAGAGCAGAGTCAAAAATTACGCCTAAATTTCTAATTTTGGGTTGAACATATGTTTCCCAAGAGCCAAGAAAGCCGCCCAAGTCCCTATCATCATTGTTCGCCCCGAAAACCAGAACTTCCGATTTGCTGGCAGATCACTGATCCTAGATCAGTATATTACGCCACCACCATTCATGGGCCAATGTAGTCTCGCGTAGTCAGACCTTCAGACTGACCGCTGAAGGTCTGGAATTCATAGGCATTTCATTTCATTTCTTTGGCAAGGCCCGCCCATAAGGCCGTTTTACCGACATGTCAAACAACCAGTCACAGTTTGTTTCGTTCAGCGTCACGTTTTGGGGGCGTGGAAATGTCCTCACAACAACAAAACGGCGTGCAACAGTGAGGCAGATAGAAAATCCCGATGAGACGCTCACGGTAAACATCTGTTTGAAGCATATCTCTCCACTTTTTAACACCCCACGAGCAATTCTGGAGAACCGAACACAATACTGTGCACATTACACATAACATAACGTACACACAACATACACATGAACACATAAAATTCAACCAGTCATTAGATGACTTCAACATTCATAAAGGGTTTCCAGTTAAGTGTACCATATCCATCAGACGTTTAGCCAACGTGACGTGGGCGTGACGTCTGAGGCTGAGACTAGGGCCAATGCAGCCGCATTAATGTCAGTGACTTCTTACTGCGTTTGCAATGAGCTTTTTGGTGTTAGCGCCACCTTCTGCACCGGACGCGTGACATGCTTGGGCGAACACTTTTTGGAAAGATGGCAGAGGACGGAGAGGAATTGATCCCGAGGGGGGAGAAACCGTGGCCGTACCTCGAGAAGTTCATGACGCTGACTGAGACAACGGTCTGTTTTTTGCCATGTTGGTACTGTTTGGAGTAGTTTATAATTCTACTAATGTGGTTTGTCCTGTGGTTTAAGCTGCACTGAGTTACACATATGCATGCATTGAGATTACAATACATTCACACTCTCAACACCTTTTGTTATTTGCTATTATGTTAAGGTATGATTGTTAAATAAATAATAGCACAATTATATGCGTGCCTATCTGTTTGAATGACATTTATTATCACTAAGGTAGCATTCATTTAAATATGGTTCAATAAAAAAAAATAGCTTAGATGTAGTAAACTACTTTTGCCATGGAACTGTAGCTTAGCTTGCTACATTTCTCAGGGTAGTAGCTTTAGTGTAGGTAAGATTAATTCAATGTAGTGTAACTGATGGCTTAGCTCACTACATTTTCTAAGTAGCTTGCTCAACACTGAACAGTATAACAGTTGCTTTGAGACCCTCCACCTCCCCTAGTTCCACTGCTACAGGATTTATCTATCTTACATGCTCATAGCAGTGTGTCTAGAAGTAGCAAGTCCATACAGCAGCAGCGTTTTGCAGATCTAGACCAAATACATCTTATCCTAACCAAAACTATTGAGAGAGTAGTCGTGATTGAACTCTGTTTTTAAATCAATTGCAAGTTGAGTCACCAGTGATTTTTGCTATTTGTGTAGCACAGGGAGATGCTGCCTAGTTGTGATGATCCATGATGATTACGCAGCTTACTATCAGAGCAAATCTTTTGCAATCATGCTGCCTTGACAAAATACGAGTGCTTTTTTCTTCATTTCCAGGTGTTATCCTGTCTTCTGTGGTTTCATTTAATCCCCAAAAGCCTCCTTTCCTGGTGGTCCTGGATGCTAAGTCCTTTAAAGAGATCGCTCGTGCTACTATTGACACGGCTATTCATATGGACCTGCATGGGCTTTTCATCCGTGACAAGTCTACCTAAAATGGACATTAAAAATAATCTAACAACTTGTTTTAGAGAAGATTTAAATTCTTATTTTTGTATTTCATTGTAAAGATATTAAGAGAAATATTTTTTTAACATAATCCTATGCAAACATTATTGATTCTTTCATTATTTCTAATTATATGTTTACAGACATTCTGTAAAAAAGGCTATATTGTTACATAGTAACATGATTTTATATATTTATGGGCCTAATATTAATTTTGGACCTAATATTCAGATCCTTACAGTCACTTCTGTGTACTATTGATTTTATAATTTTCAAAAATAAAATAAAAACAAACATATAATGTTGGCTGAATTATTTATTTCATATGACTTAATGAAGTAAATGCTGGAACACTACCTGAATTGTATATTTTCAGAGTATACTGGAAATTCTCAAATGACCAAAAACTACACTGTAAAAAATATTTTTCAGAGATTACAGGAATTTGTTTCACAAAAACTTACAATCAACAATTTCACATTCAGTTTGATGTGTTACTTGCCATTATTTTTTTTATTATTTGGAAAATGTACAATGTTTAATTGTTTCTACACCAATTACTTAAAATTTCTATTTAACTGTGAATATATTCTTGTGTGTGTGTGCGCTAGTAGGTTAGCCTATGTTATGGTAACCAAATGTCGCCACAAAGATAGCAATATCAAAAATCCTTTTTTAGGACCCATGAGGAAACTTGCCATACAGAATTATGTTTTTTGGACGTCTAAAAATGCAGAAGTTCTGCTCGAGGGGATAGGTTGGGTAAGATAATAGAAAATATAGTTTTAAGCTTTACTGAACCAAATTAATTCATCATACTTTATTATCATTCACTTAAACTCTTGGAAAGTTTTTTTTTCTTGTTGGTTGTTTCTAAGAACATCACTGCCACCAAGTGACCAGTCTTTGAGTGTACTGGTTGACTTCTGTCCTCAAGCCTGATAACAACAATGAAAGACATTATGTGTGGAGGTCCATACAATGTTGTAAGGGCTATTTTTCTGAGAGTTACAAGCTACTTCAAATGCTACTTATCCATCGACTTTGAACTATACCAAGAGTAAAGTTCAGAAAGGGCAATGTACAGTTTTGATAACCATAATTGAATTAGTTGATTTTTTATCAGAAATCTGATAGGACTCCACCAATGCTGTATTTTAGTCTCATATGTGTAAGTACTTACCAGGATGTCACTAATCTCAGAAAAAAAAGGCCCAAAATCAATCTTTGGAAAAAATGTCCTTGTTTACCCCTGAAGAGTCCATCATCCCACCACATGCAGTTTTTAAAACTTTTGGGACTTGGAAAACATGGAAAGGCTCACTAGGAAAAATTGGTTAGGTTTATCAGTTTGTGAGCTGAAACATAAACATTTATTGAGCCTTGTAAAATATGGTGTGAGATCTGGTGTGATTAAGGAGATTGTCAGACTCTGTATGTAGTTTGTTCTGTGTTTTGATCCCCATGTGTCCGCCCTTGCCCATATTTGGTCCTGTGTTTCCTGTCCTAGTTTAGTTGTTTCAGTTAACCCGTGCCAGCTGTGTTCCCCATGTTCTGTCCTCGTCAGTGTTTGTATATAAGTGTCTGTGTTTGAATAGCCAGTGTCGGTCCTTAAGTGTCAACCCAATGTTGGATCTGTTTTTTATTTGCTCTTCAAGATCTCTGTACCTTGTGTGCTACCTGCTAGTGTGCCAGTGTGACAGAAGGACCGACCATAACTGAAAAAGGATGATCAGTCTAGAGGAGATTCTCCACCGCCTCCTCAATTGACTAACTCCTCTCCCTGCTCCCCACGAGGAAAAGCCAGGAGGCCGTCCACTAATGCCTGGCTCTCATCTTGCTTTTTGGCGAATTTCGCTCCCGAAGGCAGCACCGTATGGAGGCCAATTAGTGCCAGTTCCCCGAAGGTTCCAGATCCCTGTGGATACCGGTCTTCGCTGATCCAGATTTGTGGGCCGATATGCCAGTCCTGACCTCCGCAGATCCCGTTCCGCCATTCCTGAATCCAGTTCCTGATTCACAGCTGGGAGAGCCGTTCCTGAATCCAGTTCCTGATTTACGGCTGGAAAAGCCGTTCCCAAGTCCATCTCCTGATTTACGGCTAGGAGAGCCGATCCCGAGTCCATTTCGTGAGTTTCGGCCAGGAGTGCTGATCCCGAATCCAGTTCCAGTGTTACGGCCAGGAGTGCCGATCCCGAGTCCAGTTCCTGAGTTTCAGCCTGGAGTGCCGATCCCGAAACCAGTTCCTGATTTACAGCCAGGAGAGCCGATGCCAGTTCCTGAATAACGGCCAGGAGAGCAGTTCCGGAATCCAGTTCCAGATTGCCGATTCCAGTTCCTATATTGTGGCCAGAAGAGCCGATCCCGATTCCAGTCCCTAGGTTACGGCCAGGTGAGCCATTCCTGATTCTAGTTCTTGAGTCACTGCCAGAAGAGCCATTCCTGAATCCAGTTCCTGATTTACGGCCAGTAGAGCCGATCTCGATTCCAGTCCCTAGTTTTCGGCCAGGAGAGCCGATCCCGATTTCAGTCTTCCTGAATCATGGCCAGGAGAGCCGTTCCTGAATCCAGTTCCTGATTTACGACCAGGAGAGCCAATCCCAAATCCCGTCCCTGAGCACGCGCTGCAGGAGCGCCCTCCAGAGTCTGCGCTGCAAGAGCACCT
This sequence comes from Enteromius paludinosus, assembly GCA_032361165.1. NCBI lineage: Eukaryota > Metazoa > Chordata > Actinopteri > Cypriniformes > Cyprinidae > Enteromius > Enteromius paludinosus. The sequence goes on from JAUMHQ010000059.1 coordinate 24,420,113, forward strand.
CCCTGAGTTCACTGCCCAGGGGCCTAAGCCGCCCCGCAGCTGCCGCAGGCAGTCCCTGGTCTGCCACGGCCACAGGCAATACCTGATCCACCAAGGCCACAGGCAGACCTGGATCCGCCATGGCCCGGTAAGGCTCCTGATCTGCCATGGTCACCCGTGCATCTAGATCCACCACGGCCGGCTCCTGATCCGCCACTGCCGCAGGCAGCGCTTGATCCGCCGTGGCCTCCCAAGGCTCCAGATCCGCCATGGCCCGCTAAGGCTCTTGATCCACCCTGGAGGCGATCAGTGACTCGGCCCCGTACGGCCTCCAGGGTGCCCATTCACCTCCCTTTAGGATGTTGCTTGGTGCGAGAATGCACCTTCCGGGAGGGGGGAATAATGTCATACTCTTTATGTAGTTTGTTCTGTGTTTTGATCCCCATGTGTCCTTGGTTGAGTTAACCCATGCCAGCTGTGTTCCCCATGTGCTTTGAGTTCTGTCCTCGTACGTGTTTGTATATAAGTGTCTGTGTTTGAATCCCCAGTGTCGGCCCTTAAGTGTCAACCCAATGTTGGATCTGTTCCTGTTTGCTTTGTCCAATAAAACCTGTTCCTCTTCAAGATCTGTGCCTTGTGTGCTACCTGCCAGGGAGGCAGCGTGATAGAGATTTTTTGATGAACGTTCAAGTCAAGGCACTTTTATTTATATAGCGCTTTTAACAATACAGATTGTAGCAAAGCACTGAACATAGAAGAACAGAGGGATGGTAATGTATAATGACGAGAATTAAACTTTATCAGATTCAGATTTATGGAATCAAACCGATAACCTCAGAGAACCAGTCTTGTATTTATATTGCTCTGCTTTAGTTCAGTGTCCAATTTATTGTTAGAGCCATTTCTCACTGGCCTTTGACATTTTATTATGTCTGTTAATTACATGCCATATATATATATAATTAATTCTTGTTTAGCTATAGGTCCTGTTAGGAACACTGCCATCTTATCTTTAAACAAGATTTTCATCATAAAGTTATGATAAACATGAGGCAGTAAATGTTTTACTTGTGCAAGGAAACAATGGGCAGCTTGCATGCATTAGTTTTTACTTTGCCACAGTTACCAAGTCATAAAAACAGACCGTAGATGGATAGAATGGCAGGATGTGTTTTAGAGCAAATCATAACTAAAAACTCCAAATAAGTCTTTAGTTTGACAGCAAATGAAATGGCTATAAGAGTACTTTGAACTTTCTCTAAATTCAGATAGTAAGAAGAAAAGGCACTTCAGAGAAATGATCAGTAACTTTGCATGCATTCTTGAGATTTTGTTTAAAACAGCATGCTCTGTTGAAGATGTGGCATAGAGGTTGCTGTAGTGGCTCTCATGTGCTACAAATGGGTTTGATTCAAAAAGTCTGTTGGTAACAAGAGAGACTGTGTACTGTTTGCAAAGGCCAATTTTATGATCTTTCAGCGCAGTGATCATGTGTTCTTATTTCCCAATCTGAATTATTATGGTGGTTATCTGTAAATGTTGAAGGTCAGGTAGGTTGGTGTATTAACATATTAGTAAATCTTATACAGTTATAAAAATATTCAGAATAATGCTGATAAACAATAACAACCTCCTCCCCCGTTAAAGGCTAAATTAATTGTAACACCTCTATAATTAATTAAAACTAAAGCTGAAACCAAAAAAAACCCAAAAAAAACAAAACAATGGAAATTAGGATTTGTCTCACTCATGCTTTAACATTGGCTGACTGCATGACTATCATTTGTGCCAAACTACTGGTCTTTTTTTGTCTATACCTAAAATGTTTTAGTGGATTGTCGCAGAGTGAGTAGATTAGAAACTACTGCAGTTCTTCTGCAGTATGCATATGCAGTCCCTTCGAATGCAGGTGGGTCCCTATTTGCTCAGACATAATGGACTTTTATATATTTATTTTCCAGTCAGTGCTCACAGGCCGAATTGAATTCCTCAAACATTATAATGAATACTACAACATATTAAACATAGAGAAAAGTAAATTTTATTGTAGAATTCATTATGTTCAATGAATTTGAACGTGTGATATTGAGGCAGTTATATTTTAGCACCTGTTTGGAGATTTAATTTATTTAAAAGTCAATTTCCATTATAGAAATGCATCATTCACCCTCATTTTTTTTTTAAGTTGCAAAACGAAAAAAAAAAAATATATATATAGGTTATGGCATGGTTAATGAAATCAAGTCATCAGATCTCAAAATGCCAAATCACTCCATATGACTGATTTAATAAAATAAAATAAAACAGGTCTCACCAGGTCAAAACCATGTGCAAAAACGACTACAAAGGTGAAACAACTGGGTGACCTTTTTCATATATTTTTAATCATATTTGTTTTGTATAATGGTAAAGTTAAATAAAAATAAATAAATAAAAACTTATGTTAACCCATGTATGTATGCATGTATGCACATCATATTTCATGTAGGCTATCAGATATTGCTTATCTGTAATCTCTATAATTAGATAAATATAATAATTTGCTATTGTTTAGGCTACATTTCAAAAACAATCACGAGCCCTCGGCAGTAATAACGAGAGGATAAGATCAAGAGAAGTTAGCACGTTGTAAACATGAGTCTCTTGTCTTGTAATGAGAGGCGGAGTCTTCCTGAAGCTTTATAGATAGTTTGTGAACACTTGCCGTCACTTTTCTGACGACTTCTTTGGGAGAAACTTTGGACACCGCTTTGAAAGATGCAGTATGACTACAGTAAAAACAAGGACGAACATCCGGATCCCATCAAAGCTGAAGTAAAAGGTAAGAGGAGAAAAATACAGGCGGCTGTACACGATCAGTGCCGTTTGTTTATAAACCGAGAAGCTACTAAAAAGCTTAGTGCAACGTGAAAGACATTCTTTATTGGCACTTCTCCGCGTTTTATTGTGTTTCTCATGAGTGTCTGTGTTAAAACACTGTTAAATAAGGGCGACACCATTCACAAATATGTTCATAATCTTCATACGCGTATGTGTAAAGCCACATGTCTGACAGTAAACAGAAATAACATCGTAATATTGGGTAGCCTGTGAAATAAGTTTTAGTTGAACATATAACAACACGCAGCAGTTCTCAGGTTAAAGCACAACAAGGCGTAAAATTGTCGTAACCCCACAATAAACAATGGAAACTTTTTTGTATTTTAAAAACACTTTCAACAGCAGTTGTGAGTGATTAAATACATTCATTGCATACAGGTATTATCATAACTAAATTTTTATTTTATTTTTATTTTTTGTATATCACCATGTTTAGTCCAGAATGACACGATTTACAAGCAAATCACACAAATCTAAAATCATATCCACTACAAAATGTCATAGTTTGAGCCTGTTTTAATTTTTTTTTCATATTTAATTTTGATTTCATAAGGCCAAGCTTTGATCAGCTTATAGTTTATATACATAGGCCTACCAAATTACTTTTGCTTCACCTCTTAAAATGTCTGTAATATTCCCAACAGCAGCTTGTACACAGAAACGTTTTATCAGTCGAGAAGATGCAGATCTCTGTTGTCTACTAAATAAATGCAAATATCATCTACTAAGTCATAACTCATAAGTGCTTACAGTTTCAAAGAAAGTTTGGCAAATGCTTGATTTTAACATCTATGTTTAAAATGTTTAATTTGCAATATGTTTCATTAAAAAATGCTTGGATAAAATGGTATGTAGATCAGTGGCCTCAGTGTGCCACACTAAAGGTATAAACTTCAGTAATAACTCACTTACTCAGGACAAATATTTGCGTTGTAGCTTGATGTGTATATGTCAAAATCCATACTAGACCCCTTATCATTGTATTGAAACCTGTTCTGTTGTTTTCATGTTGACCAAAAGCCAAAAATTAATTGTAACATTATTTATTATATTATTTCATTTTTATTTAATTCTAAATAAATCCAGACAACATGTTAAAATAAAATGATAATTAACAAAAAAAGTAATTAAAAATGTGTGTTTTGTATAGAAACCCATCAGAAACTGCTTTATGCAACAATATGAATAGATGTAAAGTAATTTCATAGTCAATATATAATTTCCACACCCTTAAAAAGCATTGGATGCTACTACTTGAAACAACTGGAAAAGCGCTTAAATTTTATTTATTTTATTTTTTTGCTGTATGAACACTGTACTTTTCACTTGCGTTTATTTATTTAACAGCTAGTGGTATTCAAAGACACTTATAAAATAGGACAAATACAATCCATTTATCTTAAAAAAGTTAGAACAGACGTCTAAATTACTGAAAAGAATTTCTTTGTTTTTGGGTGCCTTAAGGAGTTTATATACGAATGACTCTGGTGCTCACTATGTGAAGGGTTCGGTGAGCTTAATAGCAAATGGTTTGTAAACATAAGCAGTTCATTAAACCAAACTTCCCCACTTAAAACAGTTTAAAAGCATGTTTTGCTGTATCTGCAGGCTTGGTTCCTGAATGGCTGCAGGGCACACTTATACGCAATGGACCCGGCCTCTTCTCTGTGGGAGAGACGAGATACAACCATTGGTTTGACGGAATGGCACTTTTGCACAGTTTCACAATTAAAAAAGGTATTTAATGTCTCTATGTGCGTTTCTATTATCATGAGGGTTTTGTTGCATCAGTGCTCGACATGAATTATTGATGATTTGTTTTAGGAGAGGTGACGTATAGAAGCAAATATCTTCGAGGTGATACCTACAACTCCAACCTGGAGGCCAACAGAATAGTGGTGTCAGAGATGGGGACAATGGCGTACCCAGACCCATGCAAAAATATATTCTCCAAGTAAGTAGCATGTGTGGATCAGTCAATTTAGAAAGAAAGTAAAACAAGCGTTTATCTCTAAATGTTCTTTTTCAGAGTGATCACCTTTCTCAGCCACACCATTCCGGACTTCACTGACAACTGTGCCAATAATATAATCAAATATGGAAATGACTACCATGCGACATCGGAAACCAATTATATTCGTAAAATTGACCCCATCACTTTAGAGACTCAAGAAAAGGTAAAAAAAAAACTGCTTGCAAAAATATCTAGTTCAGTCTTGGAGCTGTAGTTGAGATTATTTAAATAGTCTTGTTCAGTGTTCGGTGTAAGCTGTAACTTTCCTCCTCTCCCAGGTTCACTTTGTTAAACAAATAATTAACATGATCACATCTACCAACACGCTAAAACTTTTCTGAGAGTTGTCATGATTGAAATGCTCTTCATGTTCTCAAAATATATTGCTGTTGCTTTATTCACTCAAGGTGGACTACCTGAAATACCTTCCTGCAAGTATTGTGGCATCACATACGCATTATGATAAAGAGGGAAATAGTTATAGTATGGCAACATGCATCGCAGAGAAGGGCAGAACCAAATACATGTTGTTCAAGGTTCCGGGAGGAAGTAAGTATGCTGGTGCACCTTACTATTTCTCAACTTAAGGGTTTTGTTCAAATCCGTAACCTCAAGAATTAAACTTGGCTCAACTTGCATGCTTCATAGAGACTTTAGTAGCTTATGTGGACTTGGACCTGCAAGGAACCAACCAAGCAACCACCCAGAACACTACAGCAACTGCATAGTAACATGACAAAATCTAGAACACATTGGCAACAACAAAAAATGCTCTGAAAGCCACAACACCTTAGCACTATGTTGTTGGGTTTCGCTCAACAATGCCAATGAAAAAAAAAAAAGTATTTTTGCAATACTGTTTATAGCCACTAGTAGACGCTAACTGACATTTAAACATTTTATCAAAGTCCCTCTCAAGGAAAGCAGTGACATGATTTTCTTTTTGTGGAATCATCATTCTGACATGTTGTGCTTTCTCTCATTCATAGTAATATGAGTGCACTTGGTATATCTAATGTCTTAGATTATATGTAGTGATGGATGCTTATGAAACGTTTGAGAATCGCTTGGTTTGGATCGAACCCCTTTGAACCCATAAACCTGTAAAACATACAGTGGGCAAGGAAAGTATTCAGACCCCCTTACATTTTTCACTCTTTGTTATATTGCAGCCATTTGCTGAAATCATTTTAGTTCTTTTTTTTTTTCACACAGCTTTTGTACACACAGCACCCCGTATTGACCGAAAAACACAAAATTGTTTATATTTTTGCAGATTTATTGAAAAAGAAAAACTGAAATATCATTTGATCCTAAGTATTCAGTGCTCAGTATTTAGTAGAGGCACATTTTATACAGCCATGAGTCTTTTTGGGAAAGATTCAACAAGTTTTTCACACCCTGATTTGGGGATCCTCTGCTATTCCTCCTTGCAGATCCTCTCCAGT
>JAUMHQ010000059.1:24459793-24473785 GCA_032361165.1 Enteromius paludinosus
AAGAATCGAAGCTCACACGTACAGTAGTTTAGAAAACTAGTCCCGTCTGAATAAGGCTACAGTGTAATTCGGCTATATAACAGTCCGATAACAGCTCACCACTAAACAGTAGGCTACTGCACATGAATAACATCTCCAGAACTGCTCCGAGGGTTACTTAAAGAGCATTTGACCATTTAATTTGAGTAAATCTATCGTCATATCATGTACACACAGAACTGTAAAGGTATGGATGGCGAGCCATGGCGTTTGCATTTTTGCCATAGATAAACGCACAGAATTTAAAAGAGTACTCTCTGTTTCTCATTCATTTTTGTTTGTATGTATGGTATATTTATATTATATTCAGTCATTTGCCTCCAAAATGTTTGTATTTAGCGGCAAGAAACCTATTCGCTGTCAGCAATGATGTTACTAAGAAACCAGTAGTGAGAACACCCACTAGCGACCTCGTTGCCAGACTCTAGCGACAGAAGTCGCTAGCATGAACGGGGCATAAGGCTATTGTAAGAATAAATAATAATGCGCTAGTGTAAAGGTAGCATAACAGACGTGTAAACTGAAAACTAATTTGCACTAATTCATTGTGTTGGATATATCTTTTCCGTGCAGTGGATCAGGAGATGAGGTTTTGAGTCTGTATAAATGTCAACAAGCTGAAACTGTTTTTTTAAATGGTTAGGTTTTTGAATCGTTAAGAATTATTACTGTCGAGTGATACCGATATTTTTTCACTATTTTGGATTCAGAGAGCTGATGCCAGGAACTTTTTACAGTTGTCGTGTTTCTATCCTCAGGGCCTGACTAACAGCTGTCATGTTTATTCATTCACTGATTCATCTACAGTAGTTAACAGTCACTTTACAAGATGTGGACATACTGTACATCCCCCACATAACCTGTGGGCGCAGTATAAACACTTTCACGATCACATTGTGCAGAACTTTCATGTGTATTCTGTCTGGTTGTGCTGTTTTAATTTCATCTCGCCCTTAACACTGAAAATATCCTTTCCTTATCCTTGAAGCTCATTAAAACTACCATGCCAATTTCTATTCCAACCTAACTAATGATGTAGCTCGTTTTCTTTGTTTTTGTACTGTAGCCGCATCTTTATCTTGACATTTGGCAATTAACTATAAAGTATCACTGCTTTTTCATATTCTACACTGTGAGGTGTGTGGATAAAGGCTGAAATGATATAAATATACCATGTTAAACTTAACGGAATGTCCTAAGATCTCTCCATTTTTTTCCTCCCTGACTCTTCGTGACTTTTTTTCATTTTGAAATGTAATTGTCTTCCCTTCTCACTTCTAATCCCTAATTCTAATGTTTCTAAAGCAGGTGAATCCACTATTTATTCAAAACGAATATCACTTTGAAATATTACAGTCTGAAATATTATTGTTAATGTTAAGTCAGTGTAGTGTAGACATATTACATACTGTAGACCTATAGACATAGTACAGCTGGGATATTTAATATGTCTCTATCATTGCTCTGGATATAACTGAGCTTTTGGGCTAATTCATGGGAAGTAATTGGTTAATGCTTTTGCACTTTTAAATTTCCTTTCAATGATTGATGGTTGAAGGCTGGATAGAATAATATCACCTCCTTGTACCCAGTTCTTGACAGTTATTATTATTGCATTAATAGAGTTAAGCATTCACCGATTCTGTGACAGTGTAACAGAAGATACACCCATAATTCACGCAAAGCATCAGGTGCATAGGAAAAAAGGTGGATATGCATCATATGCTTTCTAACTTTGTAGAGGAAAAACTGGGCATCATTTACAGTATGACTGAGGATCACACACTACCAGACCTTTCCGAATACAACATACTCACATAGGAACATGCATCTTTTTATTTTGAGACACATTACAATATGCATGTGTTTTAAAATATCAAACATGTTGACTGACTGGATGAAATCGTACTCCGCATAAAAGTCTGCATACTTAGTGTACTCAGCCTTTAGAGTAGTACAAAAGGAGATGTACTGGTCATTCCTTCCCATGGAATTGAAATGAAAGGGGAATTAAGCTTTCCAAACAGGTGCAACAGAACCCACAAAATCATCAAAAGATTTGTGCATTGTTTTCAGTGAGTCTGTGTGTTTTCAGTGTGCGAGACTGACAGAAATGTAGGTTATTAATCATTAAAAGTCTCATTTTGAACCTCTGTGAGCACTGAACATATCTAATTGCAGCGGCATAATGGGGGAAGGAGAAAGAAGGACCACCGGATAACATTTTTGTCTGCTCCTCACCCAAAGGCTTCAGAAGACTTAAAGACTTTTGAATATAGTGCACAAACCATAGGGACCACGTTTATGATTTTTAGAGGCTTTAAAGCTATAGTCCCTACGTTCATGGAGAACTTAGTAACCAGAAGAATTCTGCTGAAGGCAGGTTAGAAATGACTTAGGATTTAAATCAATATTGAAGGAATATATTTATATACTTGATGAAGTCGGCGGAGTGCATTGTGCTGATTGTGACTCTGCTGCCCCCTCCAGTATAGCTGGTAACACTACACACATGACAGGAGGCCATATGGAGCATTTGCATCACTTCTTGATTTGTTGACTTAATGAAGCTTTGTGTGTGTGTGATCTGTTGCTCTTGTTAACCTGTAGGTGAAGGAAGCCATGCAGAGAATCCATGACAGAGGAAACATAGGGAAGCTGATTTTGGACGTGGAAAAGTCTCCCACGCCTTTGGTGAGTGATTTTGTATTTAGAACCGGGTTCTTAGGCGAGCAAAACATTATGTTCAAAGCATTATAATTATCATGTCAGCCATTGGTGCTGCCCTTTCATTTTTTTTAATGTCTTGCATTGTTCAGTTTTCTAACGTCATTATTTTTTAGATTTAGTGTATCCGAATCCAAAAGGGCTTTTTTTATGAAGCACAAAGGCACATCTGAATAATACACCTGTTTACTAAGGCACAAAAAATGGTATTATGACAGCGATCCAATCGCCGGGCGACATCACCTCAGCAGTTTCCATGGAGACTGCGCCTTATGCCGCTGTTCTCAGAGGAGATGATCTGTGGAAATTGTGGCCTACAACAATGTGCTTTCATGAAATCTTCAGCCTGGGAAGTTCTCAAAGGACCAACTGAAGAAGAACATCTGACCAAATTGATTTCTCTTTTCTTGTTGTTGTTGTTTTATTTTATTGTGTATATTTTGATCTTCTAGCTTAGAAGCCTTTATCTACTGTGTCTTAGATGTTTCTCCTCAAAGGAGGAAGGCGTTTGAAGGATCAGCTAATAATGTCAAAACTGTGGCTCATAGCTCGGGACCCGTAAAAGATCCCTATTATGGATTAAGAAAGATTCATATTTTGTTTTTTGGAGTCCCAAACAACAGGTTGACATGCATGCAATGTCAAAAACACTTTCATTTGCTTATAATATGCCTTTATTTTTGCACTTATTTGTTCAACGACTTCCAAACAATTCATTTTGGTAAATTTGTAAAGAATGATGAGAAAATCAAGTTTTCCCAGGTCTGCGCACGCAACAATGGGCAGGCAGTATGCTAGTGATTTATTTTGACGTCAACTTGAAACGACTTGGGACTCATTTTAAAACGACTTTCGAGACAGATTTCGAGACAAATGTTTCTTTTGAGAGACAATAACTAATGGTGCACTTTCAGAGGTAAAGCTTTGAGCTTTTAGTGTTACACACTGCATGAAAGATCATTTTTTAAAAATCCATAATAGCACCTTAAAGTGATAGGTTAACAAAAAAATTTTATTTACCCATCATTTACGTTCATCCTTCTGTCGAACACTATTTTGAAGAACACTGTCTAAACAACATCAGGTTATTTTAGTATAATTAAGATTTTATTTATAGTTTTATTAACAGTTTGAATTAGTTTTTAGTTACAGTATGTATATTTAATTTTTTATTTTAGATAAAGTTTTTGTGTTAAATATGCCTTTATATCTGTATCTTTTTTAAAAATATATTTATATATTTAAAATTATATATATATATTTTGAGTTATATATTTAATTTTCTTGCTTACTAAATGAAAACATAAAATATTTGATTGGTGACTATATTAAAAAAAATTATCATTTTTTATTTTTTTTATTATTATTTTTTTTAGATTAAGATACAGTTAACTGTAATAACCTTACACAACATAACACTGTATTTTTCATTTGAATGCTTTTAAACATTACACACTTTTTAAATATAGTTTTATAGAATTAACTTAAAACCTTAAACATCATTAGACTGCATTTACTTTCATTTTATGGGCACTCATTTTACATATTCATTTTATGTAACTCATAAAGGCACTATACGAAACAATAATATACATATTTTTTAGTATTACTATAATTCAATACTGTGTATACACCATACAGGTTTGGAACATACAGTATAGCTATAGTTGTAAGTTATGTCTTTCGCTCTCTTTTTTTCTGTGTTTAGAAGATATTTATATATCTTCTAGTTATAATATGTGTATAGAATTTGAGGAGTATTTGAGTGTTGAATTTTTTAGTTCAATCCGACATCAGCAATCCTCACAGTTGTTGAGATCTCTGAAAAGCTGGAGGATATGCATTCCTGCACCTTAAATCATCTGTCAGTCTGTGTGAAAACACAATGATCTTTGATTTCTCTTTCAGATGGCCAATGACAGCACAGAGACCAGTGAGGCAGGCGAGGAGGAAGAGGAGCAAGAGGGAGACAATGACAACAAAGAGCGAATGCCTTTCATTCAGTGAAGCCAGACTCATCCAGAGACTATCATGAACCCGAGCTCCGTGTCATTGTGAAACCTATGTGTGTGTTTGGTCTGTTGTTTGTGTGTATCTTTGCCAGTTTTGGACAATGCAGTCAAAAATACCCCAAAACACTTAGTATGTTGTTAAATGTAGGACTGAAGTGCCATCCTTAGTGCGGTGTTGAATTGTTGCAGTGTTTTAGACCAAAACGGTACTGTAGGATTGCTTTTTCGTAAAAGCCTTGTTTTGTTTGGCCCTGTCAGTCAGTGGATTGACAGATGACTGCAGTCAAAGTCCAAAATGAATGCTTGCCAAGAGACAAATGGAAGTCAGAATTTTTTTTGGCAAGTAAATTAAACGCAGCAGTGGTCGGAAACTGCAATTTAATACTCGGTGTAGGTCCAATATAAGTCTTCAGATGTCTTTTAATGACTTTTAACTCAGTGGGCAGTTTTTTCCTTACAGTTCTGGAGGTGACTGAGACTGTGTGTTTATGACTGCTGAAGAAAGGTAAAGGCAGAACTCAGCTGGGGCTTCTTCTTGTCATGTAGGTGATTGTTTGGGTCGCACATTTTTAGTGTGGCACTGTTTTTCTGCTCAGAGCGTCTGTGTTACTCTTGATACATCTCAGATCACATTAATTAAGCCTTTAGAAAGACATTTAAAGGAGTTGTCATGATCAGCTACTAAATGTAATATATCCATCCAGTATTATGCATGTTCCCTAACGAGAGAGCTCAACTCACCTCATCATTTACTCACCCTCATGTCATTCCAGAACTGCATGACTTTCTTTCTTCTGTGGAACAGAAATTGAGATATTTCACAGATTGTTCATGCTGCTCCTTTCCATACTGTGGCCCAGGGGGTGAGTTAACAATGACACCGATGTTTTTGCTTGGGATGAGCTGTCTCAGTAAATCAACACTAAATGTTCTGACGTTAAGGTCAAAGCCAAGCATCGTCTTTTTTATTTCAAACTAGTGACAACAAAAAAATAAAAAAAAAATAATTCTTAGTGCCTTTTGTCACATATCTGCACTGAGGACCAGAAGGCTTGTCAGTGTTTGTTTTTCTTTTTGTATTTCGTGGAGAATAGACACTTTAATGTCGAGTATGTTGAATGACTTTAAATCTTTTCTTGCTTATATATACCTCAGAAATGAAAATTGTGGTTGTATTAGTTGTGTGTGTGTATATGTGAAGGTATGCTATGTTTCATCTCCTCTTAAATTATTAATTAGCTGGCTTTATAGAAAATATATAGAAAAACAACCAGGCTGGTAGTAATTGATCATGGCTTGCGCTCATCATTGTTCTTTTTGTTTCTTTACATTAAAGGAATAGTTCACCAAAAAAATTACAGGGCATCCATTGCTCTCCAATGGATGCCCTGCAGTGAATGGGTGCCGTCAGAATGAGAGTTGATGAAAACATCACAATAATAAACAAGTCTTATCTTATGAAGTGAAAGCTGTTAGTATTATGATTCTGACAGCACCCGTTGACTGCAGAGCATCCATTGTTGAGCATGTGATGTAATGCTACATTTTCCCAAATCTGTTTTAATTAAGAAACAAACTCAGCTACCTATTGGATGAACTGAAGGAGAGTACGTTTTCAGAAAGGTTTCATTTCTGAGTGAACTATTCCTTTAAGCAAGACTGGAATGACTTACACATGAGCAAAACTGACTGAAAATAATAACTTGGAAGCCATTGTCCCTCTAATTATTCCTAACAAATTAAGCGTTTTTTGCTTGTTTTTCTGTATTGTGCGTGATATGAAAGACACACATATTTGACAGTATCTTTCACATTTTCCTGTTTATTTTGGGTTATTGTATTCTTTGAAGACTTGCCTTAAGCGTTATTTCTCATGTGTTAGTGGGTCCCACCTCAAGACACACAAAAGCATACTGTTGCTGTGTTTTAGTTTGTGGATGTGCAAACACATGAAATCTGAATAAAACGTTGTGCAGAGCATTTCTGAGGACTGTTATTTGGTCTTTATGTCATTAAAATGCCGTTCCACACATCAACCTCATAACATTTCACACGGCTCCTGTCTGATATTTTGCAAAAGACCTGGTAGCACTGAATGAAACAATGACAGACACAAATGTTAACCCTAGAGGTTACTCACAAACGGCATCACTTTGCTCTTTTCAGTTAAAAATATTGTGTTCAGTGGCCTTTTCATGGTTGTGTTATTCAAAAATCTGATAAATGGCTGTGATAAAAGTGTGTTTGACCTTTTCCTTGGATTTCTGACTGTCACTGCAGTAACCAAAATATCTGCCAGAATAATAATATGTTTTTCAGAAAAATATACTTTTGACAACCAGCGACCAAATACCTTTTTATTTGCCCTAAAATTAATATTTAAAAAACAAATCTGGGATTGAAGCTTGTAAGCTTCAAAAATGACAAAAAATAAATTTGAGTACTATTTATGTATCAAGATTTAGCAATATGTATCACATTTCTAAATTATTTTTCATTTTTATTTAATGTGAGGAGCAGGCTGAAATTTGGTAACTTTTTACTGTACGGTTCTGTTTGTTCAAATAAACTACATAGCTTATATGAAATAATGAAAAATACTTGTAGGCAATGATAAGAATAATCTTTGTTAATGTTTATTACTAAAACCAAATGTTGCATCTATAATATTTGATGAACCTCAGATAATAATAACAATAAACAGATGCATTTTTATTAACTAACATTAACAAAGAAAAAGAAATGTTTTATTTAAAAGGGTTAGTTCACCCAAAAATTCTGTCATTAATGACTCACCCTCATGTCTTTTTAAACCTGTGAGACCTTCGTTCATCTTTGGAACAGAAGTTAAGATATTTTTGATGAAATCAGAAAGCCATCTGACCCTCCATAGACAGCAGCACAACTGAAATGATCCCAGAACCAGAAACGTATAAAAAAAAAAAAGTCAATTTGACATCAGTGTCTCAAATTCAGTTTTGAGAGGCAAATAAAAGAAAAATAACATTATTTACTCAACCATTCGTCTCCCCTGACTTATGTCTTCTGCTATTTTAGAGAGTATCACAATGCATTCGTACACCTTCCACTAGGTGTAAACAACCCCAGATTACGCACATGTGCGTACTTCCTGGTGCGTACTTTACTTGTGCGTAAACGAGACGGATTATGTCAAATACGTTAAAGCTTGCGCATATGGTGCATTGTGTTACCTAAATTTGAAATGATTATTTACTGAAAATGTAAAAAAAAATCCTCAAGCATGAACTGAGAGGTCATAAAATCTGTACTGATATTTCTGAATGCATTTTTCCTTTTAATGCATTGAACAAGTTAATATTTGTGTCCGCAGCTTGAAAGGTTCTGTCCTTATTTAAATTTTTCGCAATTTCATGGAAAATGAATGCAGTACATTGAAAATGTTAATACGAAATAATATGAAAATGTTTTAGAATGTGAAACATATAAATGAATCTGTCAAAATCTTTTCTTTTGAAAATGAGAAGTAGTCTGGATGATCTGCAGGGCACATGTCATGTGTTTCAAAGACACGCAGTAAAAGATATTCCCTCTGGGCTGTTTGCTCATTTTTGCACTCGTCTCTCTACTCCCTTCATCTCACAGCATCACGCTCTAAAATTAGCTGAGAACGCTGAGCTCTGAACTGGACTTCCTTCTCTGATCAACAGCCCCTCTGTCTCCAACTCCAACTAAAATCAAATCCTCAAGAGGTGTTTATGAACAAGTTATGCAACCAATTTTTTAAATACTTTGTGTAATTGATCTTTATGATTCAAAATCTTTAATTATGATTAAATTAAACAAAATATTATTGTTCTTATTGAAATTTCTTGTTAAAACAAATTAAATTGTTAGATAAAATTGAAAAATGTAATACAAATTTTAACAATCTAAATCAACAAACTGAAAAAAAGTTATTTGAAATATTTGGGTGAATTTAATTACATTTTCATGTATTAAATCATGTAAAACAAAGGAGATAAAATAATTTCGTTTGACTTAATCAACATTTATGATTAAATAAATAAAAAATAAAAAAATTAAAATTTTGCATGGAATAAATTACTAAATCATATTATAATGCTTTAATTAAATTATTAATACATTTAAATAATTTGTAAATAAAACTATAATCATTTTTATTTGGAATGTTTCAGATGGAGTAAGTGTGATGAAGAGCCAAAGCGTTTGGATTCATTTGCAGCCAAGTTTAATCAAAGTTGTCAGGCAGGGTCAGAGACAGAGAAATGCAGACAAGACCGAATCGTGAATGATACCAGGCAGAGATCGGGGCAGGCAGCAAACAATGCGAGGCTGGTTTCTCCGGGTGGTCTCGATGGAAGTCGGAGGTAAGTGTGGGATCAAAGATATCCTGGAAATTGACCCAAGAATGTTCTTCCGGACCATAGCCCTCCCAGTCGATAAGGTACTGAGTGTACTGAGGTAGCTGAGTGGCTTTCTTTTTACTGAAGGCAATTGCAAAGTCATGATATTCGGCTGGAAGTTCGTGAAGAAGTTTCCACCCGGGGTTCTCCTCCTCCTCCGTGTGAGAAGTAGTTCTGATAGTTAGCAGGTAATTCAAAATGGTATGAGACAGGTGTGTTTTGTCTGTTTATTTTGAATGGACCCACGTACCTAGGGCTTAGTTTCTTGCAGGGAAGTCGAAGGCGTAGATCACGGGATGACAACCAGACCCATTGCCCAGGCTCGTATGTACAGTAGGACCACTGTGTCGGTGGCGGTCAGCTTGTTCGCTCACTCTCCTTACCGCCCTCTGCAGGTGTACGTGGTACGATGTTCCATGTCTCCTCACTGCGGCGCAACCAGTCATTGACAGCCGAGAAATCAGAGGGTTCATCTGACCAGGGGATCATGGGTGGTTGGTACCCGAGGAAGCATTGGAATGGAGTCAGTCGGCTCTTGTTAACTCCCAGTTGAGATGTTCTGCCTGACCGTTGGATTGGGGATTGGTATACTGACGTGAGGCTGACGTTAATATTCAGTTGAGAGCAGAAAGCGTGCTAGATTCGGGAGGTTAACTGAGGTCCTTGATCTGACACAATGTCATCCGGTAACCCGTAGAAACGGAATATCACCATGACCATCATGACCTCTGTCGTTTCCCAGGCCATGGGTAGCTTGACGAGTGGGATGAGTCTGCATGCTTTGGAAAAACGGTCAGTAACAAATTCGATGGCTATGTGCGACCAGGGCCTTTGAGGGACTGGGAAAGGTTTGAGCAGCCCGGTGGGTCGTTGATGGGATTCTTTGGAAATGTTGCAGATGGAACATTGCCGGATGAGTTGGATGATGTCTGCCTGTAATGTGGGCCACCAGAAGCGATAAGTAGTGAGTTCACTGGTGGCAGTGATTCGTGGATGACCGGCACTGGGAGTATTGTGAATCCAGTGTAGGAGTCGTTTTCTCACTGAGATTCTTGGGCACATAGGTGCTGTCAGGTGGACATGTAGGAGGAGCCGGGTCAGTGGTCTGAGCTTCAGTGATCTTGGTCATGATATCCCAACGTACTGGGGTGACGATAAGGGAAGGAAGGATTACCGGATCAGGCATGGTGTCCTTCAGCTGGCAGTCAAATTGGCATGAGAGAGCATCTGCCTTGCCATTCTTTGAGCCTTGTTGATAGGTGATTTTAAAATTGAAGCCTGCAAAGAAGAGGGGCCATCTTGCCTGCCTGGAGTTCAGCCGTTTGGCAGATTGGATGTACTCTAAGTTGCGATGGTCTGTCATAAATGTGAATGGCTCCCTGGCTCCTTCTAAACAATGCCGCCACTACTACAAAAAGGCGGCCTTCATAGCGAGCAGCTCACAGTCTCCAATGTCATAGTTGCATTCCGCGGGGCTTAGTTTGCAAGAGAAGAATGCACAGGGGAATAGCTTAGCTGGACTGTCATGTCGCTGAGAGAGTACTGCCCCGACCCCACTGTTGGAACCGTCGACCTCGACCATAAACTCTGATGAAGGATGTGTACTGAGGTAATTGTTGAGCATGTCTCAGAATACCTCATGAATTAAGGCCTGGAAGACAGAGGGACTATTGGATAATCCAAACAGCATAACCAAATATTCATAGTCTCCGCTAGTCGTGGAGAAGGCCATTTTCCACTCATCCCCCTCACGGATGCGAATCAGGTTATAAGCACTTCGGAAGTCTAGTTTGGTGTAGAAGTTGGAGGTGCACATCTGCTCCAGAGCGGCTGGGACCAGAGGCAGAGGATATCGGTACTTAATGGTACATTCAGACTGTGATAGTCAATGCAAGGTCTCAATCCACCATCTTTTTTTGATAAAGAAGAAACCTGCAGAGGCTGGAGAGCTGGATGGTCTAATGAATCCCTTGGCCAGCTCTTCCTCTACGTTTTCCTTCATAGCCTATGACTCTGGTTGGGAAAGAGGGAAAATGTGGCCCCTGGATGGTATAGTGCCTGGAATCAAGTCAATAGCATAGTCACTGGGTCTATGAGTGGCATTCTTTTTACTGAAGGCAATTGGTCATGATATTCAGCTGGAAGTGCGTGGAGAATTACATCTTGCACACACTGTGCTAGATCAGCGGTTCTCAATCCTCGTCCTCTCCTCGCGTCCCCCCTCTGCGCATTTCGTATGTTTCTCTTGTCATTTGTTCTGTTCGAACGTATGCACACTTCGAAGTGGACATCACCGAATACTCCAGTTCGAAGTGAATTTATACGTTCCATTCAAAGTGCATTTAAGTGAGCGAGACGTCATTTAAATCGTATTCACTTATTTACGGTACAAATCCGCGAATGAATGTTCCGAAGTGAAGTAAACTTTAATGGACACTGTGTAGGGACCATGTCGATTGGGAACACAGCTCATGCACGGAGCTCTCTTCTAATGAGCTGATTATCAGAATCAGGTGCGTTAACAAAGGGAGACATGCAAAATATGCAGAGCAGGGGGGCGCGAGGACCAGGGTTGAGAACCACTGCTATATGTAAATATAATAAAATGTTATCTATTTTGATATATTCAAAAGGACTGAAAAACTGAAAGATAATTTAATTAAGTTGACTTTTTTAAATCCTACCCACACATAAGGTGTGGTAGTGAATGAATTTTCTTGTCGGGTTATGAATGGGTAAAGTTCCAAATGAATTACATGTTCTTCCCAAGTAAATATTTATGAATGGCTAGAAACAGGGGAATGGTTGTTGTGACTGCACTGAAGGCATTTCAATTCCCTGTAGGTACACAAAAACACTGAATGTCCAGCCAATAGCCTGAGAGTAAAGAAGGGAGAAAACTGTAAGATTTTTCCACTTTCTCTCAGTGATTTGCACAGCTCGTCTGTGACCATGGCACAGTCTCGGCTTCTGCTGTTAGTGATCTGCTTTAGCGTTCTCCAGTCCGGATATGGCCATCCATCTCGCTCCAAAAAAGCTATTCCAGCTCGACAGAGAGGTAACTTTTATGTCAGGACTGCGTGTTTTTCGTCAGCTGCAACAAATCCTTCAGATTCAATCAAGCTTTTGTAATGTTTTGAATGTGTCGATTTGATCCGTGTTGATTGGTGTGTCGTTCTTATGTTGAGATACAGCGACAGAAGATGAGGACATTAGGGCACAGATTGACAAGCTGTGGCAGGAAGTCAATTCCCTGAAAGAGATGCAGGCACTGCAAACAGGTAAACAGTTATTCATGGATGATTTCAAAAGCATGCTAAAACTGCAGATCATTGTTTAATTTTGCATTCATATTGTTAACAATTTACAGTTGACATCAAAAATGTCTCTGTGAAAGAGAAGTGCGCTTAATTGGAATCTTGCACATAATATATGGAATATAATGACTCATTTGAACTTACAAAGAGTTCACTTTCATAAAATGTTTCTTATCACAGTTAGGTATACTTTAAAAAAGTGAGTTTTGCAATAATGTGAGATTAAAAGTTTTACTTTAAAATATCATTGTTTTCATATATATATTGCTTTACAGAAGTATGCTTATTTTGAGTTGACTGTATAAAGCACATGTAAAGAACTTGATGTAATAATTTAACTGCAGTGTTATTTGATGTTTCAGTGGAAGTTAATATATTTTAAATGTACTTTGTTGCTATACATTTTAAATACATGACAAACAAGGTTAAATAGAAATCACAGAAGTATCTTTTACATGCTTTACAATACATTCAGCATTACACGTTACCAATATATCTGTTACGACGGAGACAGGAGGCGTGCGGATCCATATGTAGACTTTTACTGAAACAAACTCACAGTACTGGCAAGCAGGGTCTAGGAACAGGGACATCTGAGGCAGAAACATGAGAATAATCCGAAATACGTGGCTGAGGTCAGGCGATCGGCGAACGTAATCCAAAGGGGCAGAGAAGAGAGAGAATATCCAAGGCAGGCAGGGTTGAGAAAGAAAGAAAGCTTACAAAGGGGAAAATCCATGCAATGGTCCGCGACGTGACAAATATAAACCGGTCCTTTTATACACAAACAAACAACGCAGGGGGCGGAAGAACTAACATGGTGACAGACAAGGTGGGCGGAGACACGAGTTCATAATAAGAGTCCAGGGATGGAAACCGAGACGACCACACAATGAATTACATTTGAAGCTGGAGTGCCATCTTGTGGATCTTGATGGCACTTCCAGCTGACCTGTTACAATATCAAAGACAATAGTTCATAGTAATTATGAAATTACAAAGGTGTACTTAAGTTTAATTTTAGTGCGCCCAAAAGCACTATAAAGCTGAATTGCATTTAAAATAAAAATAAAGAGTTAATTTTAAATAATTTTCTAATTAAATGTCCAAAAACATGAGCCTATTCAGTTCACAAGTATTGTTCTTTTAAAGTATATTGTCAACGACAACTAATAATACTACTATTAATGCTAATAATAATGATAAACACAGTTGTTAAAGTTTTATTTCTTTTATTGTTTTACCTGTAAAATTGGAGTGTATGGTGTCTTTCAAAGTGTGATTTCAAAGGATTTATATCTTTTTATAAATCTTATATATATAAATATATATATATATATTAGGGCTGTCAAAAATAACGCGTTAACGACGTTAATTATTTTTTGTGGTTAATTACGTTAATTTTTTTAACGCCTTTCACGCATGCGCAGTGCGACAAATTATTTGTCTGGAAAGTGGGACAATAACCTCGGAGTAACTGCACTTTGCGTC
>JAUMHQ010000059.1:24490977-24506157 GCA_032361165.1 Enteromius paludinosus
CCAGTGGAAAACCCCCCAAAAGTGAGCTGTACTGAACCGTACCGTACCGTACTATGCAGTGGAAAAGCGCCATAAATCTGAGAGCTCAGACCCTCCACAGAAAGCAACACAACTGCCATGTTCCCATGTCCAGAAGCATACTAAGGACTTAGGACTAAGGTGAAATAGTCCGTGTGACGACATGGCTATTAAAAAAAATAAACTCCCGAACGGTCCGTTTCTGACAACAGTCATTAAGAAAATATTTTCAGTGAAAGTGTGGTATAAAGACACTTTATACACTTGACAGTAACTGCCAAGACAAGATTGATTTTCGTTTTTTTAAAAGACCTGTGAAGATCGAGCATGTGCATAGAATTGAGCCTTATTCTGTCCTGTTCCATTAGATCAAGCTCTTCTGCATGCATCCAGTGAAGATGATGATGATGGAGAATAAGCTGGAGGTTCACAAGGACAAAACTCTCAGAGAAGCAACAGAAATGGCATACAAGGTGAGCAAAGCCAGTTGTCTATGTAGTTCCCCTCTGTGTCAGATTGTCTAAATCTCTTAATAAAGCACTGATTATTTTATTGTTTGTGTGCATTGTGTGATTGTCCTCTGGCTGATCAGCTCATGGATCTTGATGGAGTGGTGCCACTGGACTGCTGCCGATTGGTCAAATACGATGAGTTTCATGAATATCTGGAACGTTCATATGAAGGTGAGGAAGACATGCCCATGGGTCTGCTGCTCGGCGGGGTCAAGTCTTCATACATGTTTGACCTGCTCCTGGAGATCCGCAGGCCTGACCAAGTGTTCCAGCCCTACAAACCTGGAGGTATCTACTGGGCAGAACATTTGCAATATGTTTAACAATAAATCTGCAATCAAGGTCCCATTTAAGTTCTAAGATTTCTCAATATGGTTGACCAGATATCTTTTCCAAACCTGTCAACTCTCTGTCATCTGCTGACAATGTGTGTGTGTGTATTGCAGAGGTGATGGTGAAGGTCCATGTGGTGAATCTTAAGAGTGAGTCTATTGCTGCTCCAGTCAGTGTCCGGGCGTATCTCAACCAGACTATTACAGAGTTCAAGCAACTCATTGCACAGGTACAGAATCTCATTTCTGAGTCAATACACTGCTTCATTACAAAGGAAATTTCCATTAATAGGATAAAAAATTGTGACCCATTATTATTACTATCGCCCAAGTCCAATGTTTTTTTTAAAAACAATAAGGTTTGTTAGAAATACTTTTATCCAACACAAAAAAATATTAGTGTATAAAGTACCCCCTTTTTGTGCATAATTTGGACATAAATTGTATGATTTTTGTTTGTTTGTTTTTTATTTAATATTTTGTATTGATTTACCAAAGCTACCACATTTTTGCACTTAGAGGCAATTTTTTTTAAAGTTTCATCTATATAAATATATTTATTTGTCTATATTTCCCCCAGTAGTTTAGTTTTATAAACACATGCCAAATATATATTTTAGGGAATTTCAAACTCTATTTGTGAAACCGATATCTGCTTCCACCTAACATCTTCTCACCTTGTTGTGTCTTCTCAGGCCACGGGGCTTTGTGCGGAGACGATGCGTGTCGTCTTAGAGCGCTGCTATAATGACCTCCGGCTTCTTTATGTGCCCAACAAGACTCTGAAAGCAGAAGGTTTCTTCAGGAGTAATAAGGTTCTCTTGCATAACACATACTTTATAATGTATCTTTTCTAAACCTTAGTGAGATTGTCTACACAGGAAGCTTAAGGCAACATCCTGACCAAAGTAGAACATGACTGGTTTTGAAATGTTCTTTATAACCAGTTTATGGTCATGCTTGGCATACAATGATTTATTTGACTATCCATCTTATTATATACATTTAAGGGCAAAATGCATGATGCTCATAAATAGAATTTAAATAAAACATTGGATTTTTTTCAGAGCCCAATGCAGTGCAATCTGGTATTGAATATATTTGCAATCCATTACAAAAAATAATTGAAGTTAATTTTAGGTACAATCTGCATACTACTAAAATTATTGTAACTGCACTACATCAGTACTGTACAGTAAATTATATTAAACTTACTGTTTATTTGCTAGCTTTATAATTCGTTTACTTATTTTATGGGCGCATATTTTCCCTATCCGCTAATTTTTTCCCTCGTTCAAAAAAAAAATTGCGTAAACACGAAACCACTGAAACCGGTGTAGTATATATGCCAGACCAGTATGGGGCGCTGTAATTCTGCCATAGAGATACACTATAAACGGAGAAGAAGACTTTGTGCATGCGTATAATCTTGCGCGCTGTATACGAACCAAAAAGACGAAGTTGGCGAGTGACGCAGCCGACACGTGACACATCGTTTCACAAAATATACGGATTGGCAGTATACACGAAACCACATGGGTGTCATTTTCAGGTTTATCCACTTTGGGACCCGGTTTCAAAAAATAGCGGTTTCAGTCTCCTAAAACGCTGGATCCGTGTGGACGAAATGCCAATACGATAAAAATTTTCATGTATACAGCGAAACGCGTCTCCGTGTGGACAGGCCCTCAGGGAACTCAAATAGTTTTTAAAAACTGAATTTATACTTGTAAGTGAGCGCAAGTCCCGTCTTAGCACATTAAGCTGACCTACTTTTTGCAATGGCCTTGCCATTCCGACCATGCCAATGCCTCACAATTCTGTTCCAAAACTTCTGTTTCACAAGTTCCTTCCTGAAACACTGATTTTTGCTGAATTTTACTTTCATATTTTGTCTTAATTTTGTAGTTTTCTATAAAATGCTGTTGTTCATCCTCAGGTTTTCGTGGAGAGCTCAGACTCGACGGATCATCAGGTCGTTTTCACCGACTCTGTTTTGTGGAAGCTCCTGGATCGGCATGGGAACACAATCAGACTGTTTGTCTCCTTGCCTGAGCAGTCGCCAGGCTCTTTGGCCAACAGAACTTGTTGCCCCAAAGCTAGCGCTGACTCTGAGGACTCTTTTGATGGGGCGAAGGGCAGCAGGAAGTCTGTGGAAGCCATTCTTGAAGAGAGCACAGAGAAGCTAAAGAACCTTTCTTTACAGCAGCAACAGCAGCAGCAGCATCATCAGCAATCCTCCAGCACCAGTGACAGTCAGAAGAGCTCCGAACACAGCGACTTTGAGCTTATCGAGTCACCAGCACAAGAGCAGGATGTTGCCTCGCAGCCTTCCCAAATGGAGAACTGCACACGGCCCGCCTCAGACACAGAAAACCAGTTCCCTTCTGAGGAGCGCTCCGACTCGGACGTCAATAACGACCGCAGCACTAGCTCAGTGGACAGTGACATCCTGAGCTCCAGCCACAGCAGCGACACACTATGTAACGCCGACAGTGGCCCGCTGCCTCTGGCTAACGGCCTCGACTCACACAGCATCACCAGCAGCCGCCGCTCCAAAGCACACGAGGGGAAGAAGGAGACGTGGGATACTGCGGAGGAGGACTCGGGCACGGACAGCGAGTACGATGAGAACGGCAAGAGCAAAGCTGACGCCCAGTACCTGTACTTCAAAGCAGAGCCAAACTCTCATGAGGACAGATCTGGAGAAGGACAGAAATGTAAAGTCTCTAGTTAATTCCTGTTTTTTTTTTTTCATGAGACAAAAAAAGACATAAATAAGCAGATCATCATTAAAACAAACAAGTAACCATTTGTTTCTGTTGGACATGCATTTTAGTAAAAAAGTCAATTTTTTCAAATGTAATTGTTTCAGGTTTACTTGTCCATGTTGACAAGAGGATCACACTGGCAGCATTCAAACAGAATCTCGAGCCATTTGTTGGCGTCCCTTCCACTCAGTTTAAGGTCTTCCGGGTTTATGCCAACAACCAGGAGTTTGAGAGTGTGCGGCTCAATGAGACGCTCTCCTCTTTCTCTGATGACAACAAGGTGAGATTCTAATTTGACATGCTAGCTTAATATACAAGGGCAACTATTTTTAGTTGTTCTTGCAATTCTGTTTGGCACCACTGAACATGCAAAATTGACACGCGCCATGTTTACTTGCTCTGCTGTTGAACAGATCACGATTCGACTTGGGCGTGCACTGAAGAAAGGAGAATACCGGGTGAAGGTGTACCAGCTGCTAGTTAATGACCCAGAGGTGAGGGACAAAACCTTTGGAAATGGATGCGCATTTAGTTTATTCTACATGGTTTGCATATTAAAAAAAAAAATGTAACGTGCATTTTGTTTTGACAGCCCTGTAAGTTCCTTTTGGACACTGTGTTCGCTAAAGGCATGACTGTTCGACAGTCTAAAGAGGAATTGCTGCCTCAACTCAAAGACCAGTGCAAGCTTGACCTCAGTATAGATAGGTAAGCTCATGTCAACCATTCTAAAGGCCCTGAATTGAAGTGAACGGTGAGGTTCTTCGCAACAAAAATGACAGGCATAAGAAAACGGAAGCTAAAAGCATCTGATCACAATGGTGCGGATGGGTTTCGCAGAGCTCTGCAATTTGGCACTCCACTCCAGTCAAGTCACGTCATCTTTATTTATATGCCACTTTTTACAGTTAATTTAAAGCCATAGTCAATTACAGTCCGGTCTCTAAATATCCTTCCCAGCAGATGTCTGGAAATTGCCTGTTTGGACCACTAGTACTTTGTAAAAAAAGAAAAACTCCTCAAAGGTTAAAATAATCATCCCAGAGGAGGATGTTGGCCTCTGCGAACCAAGGCAGAAGCGTCTTTGAATTTTCCTTCCAAAAAACAAAACCCTGCTCTAAAACAAGCAGCTTCCACTCAGAACGGAGGAAATAAACCTCTTGAAAGAAATTGTATTTTGAGAGCGTTCACCAATTGGAATGAAATTATTCAAAATTTTTGCTTTAGCTAGTTTTGAACTCCTGAGATTTTGTTTGGAAATGATTTTCATCAATGAAAAGATCTTTTGTAATGATTGGCTAGTCTTTGAGCATGTGACATGAGTAACAGTGGTTACTAAAAAAAGACTTCTGCAGTTTAGTAGGCGGTCACACTACACTTCTTTACACTGACTTCCAGTCATATTCCTGTGAAGGCTGGGGACAGAGATTCCAAACTTTTGTGCATTTTACTGCGTTCTAGGGATGGCACGGTTCATGAAAAAAACCAAACCGTTCGGAGCATGCATGCGTCGCACGGTTCGACGGTTCATGACATGCGCAATGTAGCCTCGTGCCCCTTTTTCAGCGAGTACACCCAAAGCCTGTCAAATGGCGCCTAATTACTGAACTAAGATATTTATCACATGTGATTCTGGTAATACTGTCAAAAACACACAGCGTTAAACACAGTTGCTTGTGTCTAAAGAGAAAAACGTGCCAGTATATTAGACACGTGCAGCTCTTAAAGGGACAGAACTAAACGTGCCGCCACTTATCATTAAAGGGATAGTTCACCCAAAAACTATAATTGTGTCATTATTTACTCACTTACATGTTGTCCCAAACCTGTATTCATTTCTCTCTTGTGCTAAACACAAAAAATATATTCTGAGTAACCAAACAGTAGCTGGTCCTCATTGAATTTAATACAATGTTCAACTGAAAGAAGAAACTCATTCAGATAAAAAAGAGCTGAGAGAGAGTAAATGATGGATGTAGTGTAGAAGTATATAGTGTTTCCCCTTTCAATACTGCTGAATACACCTACTCTTCCTGAATAATAAAAGCACTGTTTGTTTATATCATGTTTATTTGTAATGTGTATCAATTGGAATAGCAAAGATAAAATGACAACTATACATATTTTTATGTTTTATATGTTCAGTTGAGGTTTTTATATTGAAAATGTAGTGAAAACTCATTCGTCATGTTTTCTTCTTCTTGGGATGGCTGTTGCAGGCCTGACTCATGAATACGCTACAGCAGACGCACATCCAGCTTCTGCACGCTGCAGTGAGGCATGCCAGTGCTTCACTGCAGCAGCTGACCTTTTAAATGCACTGACTCACAGCGCAGGAGGATTAATGCCTCACAATTCTAACAATATGTGTGTCGCTCTGTGTGTCGAAGGTTTAGACTCAGGAAGAAGACCTGGAAGAACCCAGGCACAGTGTTTCTGGATTATCACGTCTACGAGGAGGACATCAACATCTCCAGTAACTGGGAGGTGTTCCTAGAAGTCCTTGAAGGTGAATATCATAATCGTTATCATAAATATTTTAGGCCCGACAGCCCATATATTTTGTCATGCAATGACTTTCTTGCTTGTAGAACCAGAGAGGATGAAGTCCATGTCCCAGTTGGCGGTTCTGACCCGTCGCTGGTGCCCAGCCCAGATGAAGCTGGAGGCCTTCCGGGAGGTGGTGTTGGAGAGCAGCAGCGTAGAGGAGCTCAAGGAGAAGGTAGTATTGAATATATAATGTGCTTGGTATTCTTTGTTTTCTTCTTTGAGTGCTAACGTCATATTTTGTTCCTTCAGCTCAGTGAATTGAGTGGAATTCCTCTTGAGAACTTGGAGTTTGCCAAGGTACGGCAGTCTTTGCGTATCAGATTTGGTTGAGTTTCAGATGCTCTCTCTTCAGATCTGACCGTTTTGTTTCTCCTACAGGGACGAGGAACTTTTCCTTGTGACATTTCAGTGTTGGAGATCCACCAGGATTTAGACTGGAATCCTAAGGTCTCCACCCTAAATGTCTGGCCACTCTACATCTGTGATGATGGCGCTGTGATCTTCTACAGGTAAAGCCTTTCCCTTTTACACATGAACTTCATTTACTAGTTTTTAAACTAGTTAAGTAAGGTAATTATATGGAGAAAAACAAACAAACAAGACTTTTAGATTCAACCAGCCAGTGAGTTATTTACTCACTAGACTAATTTAGCCGGTTCTATAAAATGGCTTTGTTGAATTTTGTATTTTTTCCCCCTGATTTAAAAATATAAATAAGTTTTATTAGTGGTGGGCTGTCATCGACGTTAACGTGAGTAAAAAAAAAAATATTGCCGTTAATCTATTCACAAAGTTGGGTTGGCAGCTGGGTCTATACTACGCAAGCTATGATGACATTCACCCTGATATTTTAGTGCAAATGTATACATATCCGAATTGCACTGTAGTCTTATTCGGACGGACTACTGTACGTGTGAGCTTCAATTCTTATCACCTGTCGTCCGTGTTCTTCATGTACCATTTCAGACAGGACTAACACCTCCATGTTTATTACAGAGGTGAGAGAGGGTCTGTTTTGTACATCTGGGCGTCACAGAGATCACGCGCTCTTTATGCATGCATTGCTATCGTCATTCAGATTGATTACAATTAGTATAATCACAAATACCACAGTGAAGCTGATTGGCTAGTACATCAAAACCATGTTAATGTGTGATTACTTCAGTTTAACTATTATGATTTTTATTTGTAGTAAACCCATGTTTAATTTTGATAATTAAAACATATGTAACCGAGTGCAGAAATGAATGTAAGTAATCTTACCTGATACTGATATTACAATAGTCAGTCTTAACAGTTTACATGATCTGGCTCTTTACTTGTTTATTTATTTATTTTATATATTAAAATACGTGCGTGTGGTAAGAGCATCTGCGGCATATTGCATTGGCTGAAACACACAAGGAAATGCGTTGGGAAAAATATCATCACAGACATCGCATTCGGACTCTGGAATTATAATATAAATTGTAAATCCAAAAGTGAAAATATCATAAATTAGTTACTTCAAAATATTTAATTTAAATTAGGGCTGGGACTCGATAAAAAAAAAAAAAAAATCTAATTAGAGGCTTTGTAATTAGTTAATCGCATTTTAGTCGCATATAAATATTTGAACTGGGAACAGTGAGAAGTAAGTTTTTTCATATGGATTTTTAGTATACCGTTGAATAATGACTGAATACATAAGCTTAAGCAACAATATTTTGTTTATTCTTGTTCAACCAAGTCCAACAGACCAATATTGTGCCGTGCGTGATTTCGCATTGAGCCGTATATACTACACACAGCCGTTGTTCACCGACAAGCTGCACAAAACCATGTTCATTATCAGCTCGGCAGTGAACAACGGCTGTGTGTAGTATATACGGCTCAATGTGAAATCACCCACCTGATGGCATTTACCGCTGATTACAGGACCAGCTTTACTGACAAAACACACAAACATATCGGGCGATCTGGATCGGTGCATCCCTATTTCAAGTACATTCAGAACATTAGAAACGCTAGCTGGTGCTCCAGTATAATTGGTCCGCCGAAACTCATCCAGTGAAAAATGTTCCGCGGTGCAAAAATAAGTGCAAATAAAATGCGTAAAAAAAAATTTATGCGTTATTTTTGTGTAATTAATTAATCTTAATTAACGCGTTGAAGTCCCGGCCCTAATTTAAATATTAACTATTAGAGAGAAACTGACTAGTCATTTTAATCTATAATTTACCAGTTGCTTGTCTGTCAGTTAGTCAACCATGCTTTTCTGTGCCTGTCTCCGCAGGGACAGCACCGAGGAGCTCCTGGAGCTGTCTGAGGAGGAGCGCAATGAGCTGATGAAGAAGGAGAGCAGTCGTCTGCTGAAGACAGGCCACCGGGTCAGCTACTCCCCCCGCAAAGAGAAGGCCCTCAAAATTTACTTAGACGGAGGGCCCACCAAAGACCCTGGACAGGACTGAGAGGGGAAGGACTCTATCCTTCCCTATTTTCTATCTGGCCTGCCCGCTGCAGTGTAGCGCTGCCTCGCCAGCCACCCTGGCGTTTGGGCCCCACGTTGAATCAACGTCACCAGTGCTGTCCGGCTGACGCTCTCTTCTTTGAGCTCCACAGTGCATAGCGTGGCTCAGAGTACTATTGTGCACCATAGTTTCTTGTACTGTAAAGTTTAAAGGGAAGTGCAAAGCTATTTCAAGTTCAATATCATTCAGATAAATCAATTTAATAATACAGGGTGCATTCGTGAGAGGAAAGGGGGCGGTTTGGGAGAGAGATTTTATTGCCCCCTTCGTTTCTTTCGTCTGTTTGCACTCCAGGTTGATTTTCGTCCCGTTGTTCTGCATTTGCTGTTTGTCCATCATTCACTCTCTGATTTCGAGATGCCACCGAACGTGTCCAATTCTCATGTTTTCAACGTCCATCGTCCCGAGTCAATTCAGCACTCGAGCACAGTGTACCCAGCCACCTCCGAACACCCGTGGGTGACGGCACTGCTCATCTTCCATTGCGTAGAGCTCTTCAATCGACTCCAGTCATAGTGACACTTTCACTTTTCACAGTTTTGGGTATGATGCTCTCACTTGAATATTGGGATATCTCTCCTTTTGTTTATTTAACACATAGTTTTGAAATTAAATGCTTCTTTTCTGGCTGAAGAGGTTCTATTCTTGCAGTTCATGCTTCCTTTTGTGTGTGGGCGTCGCCCACTGACTGCTGAAGCTCCACCCACTTTGTAGGGAGCCCCACACTCCTCCTCTCACTACACTTCCTTGCTGAGGCTAGTGACACTGGTACATAGGAATTTGCAAGCCTTTAAGAGAAGGGTGATATGAATCAAGTAGTGTGTTTTGTTCACCAGATTCATTGTTTCTGTTTGTTTTTTTCTTGTAAATTATTTCACTACAGACTGATGACGGCGTTAGGTCTTGTTGGTGACTTTTAATGGCACGTGTTTTAATTTTTTGATCTGGACTTGGCTTTTCTTTTTCCATTTAGACATGTCCATGTCCTTTTTGGTTTTTATTTCTGCACAATGTGAACAGAGCCTGTGGGTTCGGATGTGGCAGGTTTGCGTGTGTGCATGCGTGGAAATGCTTCTCGCGGCTGTTTTTGACGTGGCTGGAAAGCGGTGGGTGCGAACAGTTTCAGAGCTCAACCGAACCTCTGCCGGTTCCTGGGCTCCTAATGCTGCCACAAGCTGTTCACATTAGACATGCCAATACTGAAATAAAAAGCAAAAATCAATCTCTGTCTGCCTGCTTCCAGGTTGACGTATACAAAGCGCCCATTTTTTTTTAAAGAAGAATATGATCTGCTATTGAATTATATAAAGGATCAAATTTTGCATGATTTTATGAAATTATACTAGAAATTATTAGTGCTAGGGAAAGATTAATTGTGATTAATCATCTACAAAATAAGTTTTGTTTATATACTGTGTGTGTTATGTGTATATATAAAGACACAAAGTATATATTTAGAAAATACTTACATATACTCATATAATTAATACTATATATAAATGTATAAAAATGTGTCAATTTAATATACACAACATTTTTTTGTGTATAGTTCAAAAAAATAGTTATAGTATATAGTTCAATAAAAAGGATAGTTCATACAAATATGTCACCAAACATAAGAGTTTTTAAAAACGTAAACGTAAAGGTTTTTCAAACAATGTTGGTTACCACACAGATGATGATAGCCATTGGCTTTGACAGCATAGAAAATGCTCCACATGTTAATGGCTAACATTTCTTGGTATATCTTCCTTTATTCAACAAAAGAAATTCATACATCTTTAGAACAACTTGAGGGTGAGTAAATAATTACAATTTTGGGTGAAGCTGGTTAATTCGTAAATAGTACTTTCTAATGACCAAGTGGTATTTGTGTGGTCACATTTCATGCAAAAAATGAGATCATCCAGTGAGCTCATCCAATGAATGGATGATCTCAAGCACACCTGTGGTTCTGGTTCACTTGCAAAAGAGGCAGTGTGAAAGCGAACTGCCCCAACAACAACAACAACAAAAAATAGTATTTGGTCCAGACCAAAGCAAGTAAACTGGTGTGAATACACCCTAAGAGCCTTCCTGTTGGGCAATGGGCAGATCTACACTTTGAACCTATTGTGAAATCTGCAAGGGGAAATCTTGTGAAAAATTCAGTTGCATGGATGAATTCCTGTTTAAATAAATGCATTTAGCCAAAGATTGGCAAATGACATTACACTTTAAACACATTTTTAAGGTGAAGTTGCATTAGCAGTGTTTAGGCAAAGGTTTGTGGCCAGAAAATGTCTGTTAATAGTGTAGCCGTGGATGAAGCACAGCTCACGCAGAAGTCATTTTCACAGAAACCAAGTTGCTTTTTTTTTTTATTGGTCCGTACAGAAAATCCATATGGCCAACATAAACACATCATCAAATATTTCACTCTTGTGCAAAATTTGCAGATTCCTATTGAATTGACTGGATTTTTTGCTTGTAAAAAAAATTCGACAAACAACCTTAATTGTGACCACACCTAGTTTACACCTTTTTAACTTAAAAAAAATGATTGCAACTAATATAAGTGGTGAAAAATTTAAAATTTGGTTCATATTATACATAAAAAAGGATATAAACAACATATGTTTTTCAACCTTTTATTTCAGGAGCAAGTTTTTTTATTACCTGGGTAAATTACAGGTTTCTGGTATAGGTGCATCACTTCGGCTGCTACACTAAACTAAGATGGATTAGCTCTCAACAAGAGTTTTCCTCTTAACATTTTTCTGCCTGATGTATTCTTAAAGCGTTGATACTGTACGTGAATAATAAGTGCTTCTTTCCAGTGCTCAGAAGCCACAGCTGAGCTTCGACACTTGAGGGCTGTTCACACTGACAATGATCTGTTTTTGATGCCTGAATATTACCGCTAGGCAGTCTGTGAAACGCTGCTGTCAATCGACAACCGAGGACAACATTTAAGGAGATTACAAAAAACTGGGTGGATTCTTATCATCATAGGATAATTGAGTACACAAACTGCCAACACACATTTAATTTTAAACAACTTGTAAAAGTGCATACGGCATTATTTGTCACCCTTTCTAAGTCTCTTCATGTCAACTGACGCCTCCAACCATCACTCATGTCCCTCGAATCGCCAGCTTTCTTTGGAAACGAACGACTTCCAGGCAGCTTGATAGTTTTGAATCGCTGTCAGTGTGAACGGTCTTTAGACTCAGGCCTTCCGCTGCACATTCACAGCTGTTTTGGGTGATTAAAATGAAGGTGTTTCCTACAAAGCGTTGGAGTGATGAAGCGTTCACATCTGTTTCAGCAGCATCTTTTCACCTGTCTGTCAAACCGGCCGAGCCTCACTAGACGATGTAGTCGATCTCAGAGTAGAGGGTGTCAGTGAGCTCCTCCTCGCTGGAGTTCTCTCTCTTTAGACACAGTGCACCTCGTCTGATAAAGAGAGTGACCAAAATGTCAAGAAGTCTTTTATTAAAAACAAGGCTGATCAGGAAAACTACAGTAATATGAAAAATAATTGAAATGTGATGCAAAGCTGAGTTTTCATCATCATTACTCCAGTCTTCGGTGTCACATAATCCTTCTAATACAATGATTTCCAGCTCAAGAAACTTCTTACAGTACAGTATATTAGCAGTGTTGAAATACCTTGCAGCAGGTACCGTGGTACTATTTTAGGGTTATTTAATGAACAGAAAGTTCAAAAGAACAGCCTTAATCTTTTGTAATATTATAAGGCCCGGTTTCATAGATGAGGATTAGACCATAGTAAAGGACAAAAGTAATTATTTAGAAACATTTTTAGAAAAAAACATTACTGGCGTGCATCTTAAGACAAAACAAAGGGCAACTGGCATGCTTTGGGATATTTTGGGAAAATTTAGTTACGGGAGGAACGTGAACGAAATCACCCACAGCTGGGGCTGCATTATCTAATCAATCCTCTCACTCAGCCGCCCAATCAAACTCATTTCTCCTCACTATAAACGCAGGGTACGAGCCGGACGACGAACTCCGCCCTAGCCAGGGTTCAAATAACTAGGGCTCAGAGTCCGCCATTTCCCCGACTCGCCCCCTGGACAGCACGCCAAAAATGCTTATTAGGGGTTCGAGCGCATAGCGCTGAAACCCTATTGTAATTGTTAGGATTTTTATTATTATTATTATTATTCCCTAAAACTGATCGTGCAGCCCAAACCGCAAGGCCTAGAAAGCTGAAATTTGGTCAGATGGTAGTAGTCCTCCTCGCTACTCAGGGGCAAGGAACCGGCCCAATCGGCCAAACGGGGGCGCTACAGTGCAAAAAACTAACATTTCAGACATTTTTGGCCGTAGATCGTACAAACTTAGTCGTAAACTCAAAAACTTTACTTCGTTGCGATCCTTGCATCGGTAGGCAAAAAATTGCTCTGCGCCCTTTTTTGCTCTACGATGCATCGTTTTCCCGCAAAATTGAGCTATAGCTTCAACCCACTTTTATGAACTAGTTATTATTATTATTCGATTGAGGAAGCGCAAACTCATGAAAAGATCAGTGCAAGTTCCTTTCATATAAAACCGCTCAGATTTACATTTTAGTCTTGGACCAGGCTTAACCGTTGTTGGTGAAACTGAGGGTACGTGTCTTTACTCTCACTTTCTAGCAGTTGAATGCGTCTTCGCGGAAAAGAACTATTAATTTCTTCATAAAATTACACTCTTACTGACCCCAAACTTTTTAGAAACTTTATTTATTTAAGTTTCTTTCTTATATAGTGTACATAAAAGGACAACTCCTATGAGTTTGGCCTGGAACTTCACTGGGGTTGTCCTAAGCTTATGTGTACATCTGCAGCACCTCAGCATATTAGAATGATTTCTGAAGGATCATGTGACACTGAAAACTGGAGCAATGATGCAGAAAATTCAGCTGTGCATCCCCAGAATAAATACATTTTAAAATACATCAAAATACAAAACCGTTCTTTCAAATAGTAATACCATTTCACGATATTACCGTTTTACTGTTTTGAATCAAATGATGAAAACAATCTTCCTTCAAGCTTTTGAATGTTAGTGTATTCACATTAACATATTAAATATGCACGTTTATGTTGTATTAAGTGAAAACTGAAGATCGTGGCTTCTTACCCAAGATATTGGCACTGCAGATCACCGGCACATGGACAGTGCTCTTGAGGACCGTCCCCCTTTTTATCCCACGACAGCAGCTCCATCAGGTGATTGGCTGAAATGATGCAGCGCTCACGTTCTATTGGCTTAGAGCTGCACACGGGGAACAGCAGCGCTGAACATTGAAAACAAGTAGTTAAAAATATATGCAGTATTCAGTGGATGCAGATCAAGATGTAACATGCTCATACCTTTATGGAAGGCACAGCAGAACTCCTCCTTACAGTCGCTCTGGTACTGACAGAGGGTCCCCGCTGCTCCCTTTGTGCTGTTTGCACACTGACCCCAAACACACAGCTGTCCCGCACAGCATTCCTCATCTTTGGTGCACGTCTGAGGGGAATACAGGACATACAATGACTGGAGACAGCTCAAAATATTTCAGCATACATATTACATGCTTGTATTGAATCAATTCTCTCTTGTGATGCACGGTAATATATATGAAGAACAGTGACGTAGGAATTACTTGTGTTCTTTACACAGACAAAAATACGAACTTGTGGTTCAGTATGTGAATCAGATGGTTAACCGCACTGGCTGATTCATAATTATGATTCACTAAAATAAAATGGCTCATAATTCATTCATTCTATAATTAGTCTCTACTGGTTGCAATGCACACTATACTGATTCACTTAAAAAAAAAAAAAAGGCTCATTGGTGTCATTCATTTAGGAATTGGGCTCTATTGACTTTGGCCATATGCAGTTGGTTCACTAAATAGATCCGGTTCATATTGTACGAGCCATTTAGGATTCAGACTCCACTGGTTGTACGGCATGCTATTGATTCACTGAGAAGTATTGTCTGCTCACATAACTCACAAACTCAGAAATTGGACGCCACATGTGTCCATTAGAGTCATTGGTGTAAGAATCAGACTCCTCTACTAGTTGCGCTGTATGTTATTGATTCACTAAAAAGAAAAACCACAAATGCAAAAGAGTCACTTAAGAAGACTCATAAGACTCATTAGAGACAGTCTACAGGCTGTGCTTTGCTACTATTTCACTGTATACAACTGGCTCAAAGGAGTCATTTATTACTGTAGCAATTCTAGCAAACTGAACGCTGCAAGTTGTGCTTTATAGTACTGATTCACAAAAAAAAGCTCATAAGACTAATTATTAGGGAATTAAACTATACGGGTCATTCTTTGTTCTTCAGTTTGACTTATAAAAACTGACTCAAAAGAATCATTCATTAGTAGGGATGTAACGGTATTGTACATTTTTCCGATAATACCGTGGTCGCGTGACTCGATAAAATGATAGGTCTTCTGAGAAAAGTTTGCTGAGGCGAATGG
>JAUMHQ010000059.1:24509488-24521573 GCA_032361165.1 Enteromius paludinosus
AATATGCAAATTGATATATGACGTCATCTAGCAATCTAAAGTGGGTTTTAAATCGGATGTGTGGAAGGTTTAATAATTTTTTGTTATTAAAATTTAAGTTCCTGTTTCAAAGTTTACAGATAGATGGTGTGTGCCATTGATATGTTCAGTGCTCATGTAAACTGTTTAATAAACACTTCTGCCACTTTTTTTGAGTCTCTTAATTAGTTTAGTTTTTTATGTAAATGATTCAATAAATACTGTACTGTGCCATTCATACCGAGGTATTAACGTACCGTGAAATTTATTTTCCCTATTCATTAGCCATTCTAGAAAAATCTAACTCTGCAGGTTCTGCTTCACAATACTGATTCACAAAAAAAAAAAAAACTGGTTCAAAAGACTTGGAAATGGCTTAAAGATTCGTTAGGGAGTTATTTTGGCTCAAGAGTCATTATTTTATGTTATTACGTCATTACTCTCAGTGCATGCCTCCAATGTGTCATCAGCCAAAAGAAAATAGTAGAAAATGCCATGTTCCATACATATGGTTATGTTTATTCAAAGCCTTAGCAAGGCTCTCTATCAAGCAGACACAGTTTGTTTTGACTGGGTGTTAGTATCTACTTCTACAGTATACTGCAAGAATAATGCACATCTGTGTTCTGCTTAGTTGGCTACCCTACTTCCTGAGTGGCGAGGTGAACTCAATCTGTCCTATCTTGGGCCGGAGAAGCTGCTCATATTTAGCAATCGCCGCACTTTGATGTGAAACCCAAAGGAGAAACGCTTCGGCATATCAGATTCCAGGTGCACTCACACTGCAATGCAGTCACAATGCAGACTCAGTTGCATCATGTTGTTGGAAAGCCACATTACTGGGTATTATATTTGTGCAGAAAACAACGAGCAAATGAAAATAACTACGGACTAGGCTGAACAGCTAACATGTAGTAAGCATATTTGACCTCTAACCGGATAATAGCAGAGGTCAAGTGTACTTCAGATGTTCCCGGTCTGTGAAATTTGAACGCGCTTACCGCATCAGTGTGTTTGCAGGGCAGACACTTTGAGCTCTGTGTTTCGTAGAGACAGTAGCTGCCCTTCTCACAGTCTTCATCTATGATACACTCCTGAGAAACGAAAGAAAAATCATTCAAAAGCTTCAAGGAGGAGTCATAACCCACACATTTATGTGAGGAGCTGTGCTTCACCACAGATTTAAAAGAACATTCAGGAGGATATGAGGTGGTTATATTGATAGGTGCAGTCATTTTCAACATCCCCACATTAAGGCTGATGCTGATGAACTTTTTCTTGTCCTACGAAGAAAATGATCCATTTCTGTCCTTTTTCATCCTGGTTCATAAATATTTAACAGAGAAAATGTCAACCCTTCCATTACCATTATAAGAAACAAATGAGCGATTTAAACATTAAATACAATCACTGCAATTGTATTGTTAGAAACAAACGTCATCACTGACTCATCCTCATATAATTTAAAATATTCTTTTGCGGGACACAGAAGATATTTTGAAGAGTGTTGATAACTAAACCATTCTAGTTACCATTGACTTCCATTGTGTAGGAAAAAGCCCCTCAAATTATGTTCCACTGAAGAAAAAAGATATGAAATTGCATGAGGGTGAGCAAATGAAGGTGATTTTAGTCAATGTCTACAATTTTGGTTGTCTACAGGCTAGTACACTTTAAAAATAATAATAATAATAATAAAATAAGGCCAACATACTGATGACTCATCCTGCACTACATAGATTTTTGTCCAATCAAATGCTGTCTAGGACAAATGTGGCTCCTTCTTATACCACCATATTATATCAAAAGATATCTTCTAGCATACCGTTTATGTGATTTTATGTCAATTAGCTATTTTGAAATGGGAGGATGAACCTCTGGAACTTCCTGTTTCGACAGGTAAAGCAACAATACAGGATGGAAAATCACCTCAGATATTCTAACCCTATAAAGCTTACTGTGTCATACATGATATGCATATTTCGAATGCCTCTAAATGATCAACATTAAACTTTTGCTGGAAAACCATCTAAATGATACTTGACTCTTTTTTACTTGTCAAATTTTAAATGATTTTCAAGTAAAAATAAGAATATTGTTTATATGTTTAGTAAAATTTCACTTACTGGACTGAAGCAACCTGATCCAAATATCAGTAACTCTTCCAAATTGCATTTTTTTGCAACTTTTGCAAGTTTTTATCAACTTTATCATACTATATGAGACTAAAAACATAATTTTCTGGGGGGGATATTGTTTAAATTTTATCTAAAGGTTTAATAAACTGCTCTGTAAACTACAAACTGGTTTGTGCTTTTGATTTCTTTGCCTGAGCTTCCTGGGCGACTGGAATTAGTGGATTTAAAATGTCCAACGCATCCTTAAAGCCTCAGACGAGATCCGTCGATTATCTGGGGCTTTCTTGCCTTGTCAGCTGAGCTGTCACCTCAGATCTCGAACCCTGCCATCTAAAAGAGCAGGTCAATACACAGCAGACACAGCTTATTTCAGTCAGACGGGAAATTAAAGCTGAGAAAGTTTATTCCTCTTCCCAAACACTATTCCTCCTGACGTCTCTGAGAAGATGTGTGCAAATAAAAGGGTTCTGGTTGTGGCGGTGTCTGGCTGAGCAAGATAAATACCAGGTTTTTCAAACAATTAGACCGAGACAAGAAGACAGACGGACGGACACACAACTTACGCGATCAATGCTGTTCTCTTTATCTCTGAGCTGTATGGTTGTCAAGTTGTTTGTCTCTTCAGTTGAATTGTACATTGTCTGGGAATAAAAGCACAGAAGAGAGTTATATTATCATGCATTTAATTTGATGGGGCATTCATTTGAAATATATTCAGATTGTACATCATCCCACTTATTACTTAACACATTAATGAATAAATGGACTCAAAATAATGATTTGAGAGTCTGTAAGAAGAAACTGGAGAAATATTGACTCTAGGAAACCAGTTGCCTAGGACAATATCTCCTGCTGCTACATATTTAGAGCCAAACAAATTTCATACCTTTAAATGGCTTGAATATAATACATCTTTACCTAATTTAGCAAACATCAGAATCACATTTTATTTTGAAATGTAACAATTAGTCTCCGCCTCCACTCGTTCACAACAGCTCAAACCTGCTTCATTTTCACTCAGCTGACTAAAGCATTAAATGCTATGCAATGGCAAGTGGCAATATAATGTATGAATCAGAAACTGATTCTGAAGAAGAAGAGGAATGAATTATACAGTGCCATCTTCAAGTCCATTTATCAGAATCGTAATGCATTTCAAGTTACACACTTGATATAACTGATATCCAACAGCTAACGATGCATTGGTAATGCTTCACAACCTGCGTTTCCGCTTTAAAATAGCTTGATATATAAGCCCCGCCCCATGAGTTTGTGATCGTAGAAAATAAACCACATTTCTGAAACTTTATTTGGAAAAGGCTCAGCAAAGGTTTCGAATTTGCAAACTTGATTTTCATCACAGGGCATTTGCAAGTGGCCATTATGCCAAATGATCTGACCAATCAGAATCAAGTATTTTGGAAAGTCATTAAACTGCCTGAACCAGACAAAAGCTCTCTACCCACCTTATTGATTCCCTCAGCAGTATAAATAGATTGATTCCCAGCTATGATTTCAATACTGCTGTAATTTTGGAGATTTGAAGAGACATTGAGTGGACGGAGGCTGGATTTTGCTGTCTCATTGTCCATCTGAGAGAGGGAAAAAATGGAAAAGGCTGCAATAAGTACAATATCCCAGCTTTCAAATGAGCTATTTCTACACAAACTGACCATTAAAAATCACTTTCATTGATGAAAAAGGTTTTCACAAATTAATTTTCTTTTTTTTTTTAAGTTCTTGGGTAAGTGGGATTTAAAAATTTATTTTAAAGTCTTAAGTAATTAATATAAGCAATTCTGAGCAATCAATCAATCTGTTTCTGGGCTCACCAAGAATTATTGCAAGTATTGCAAGTTTATAATTCATTTTAATATTAAACTTCATAAAGAGTTCCCCCCACAGTGGGAATTAACTGCAGGTTTAATCAGTATTAAATTATACTAATTGTTATGTTTATTTTTCTAATATGGATCATTTTTAGGCAAACTCTGCTGAGATTTTTGCATGTGCTGCAGATAGTGATGCTGTTATTAAAACTTAAAAGCTATTAGTTATGAGAGAAGTTCAAACCCATTTCCAAGATCTACTCTGAGATTGATTGGTAAAGAACAATAATTCGACAGTATTTGAAAGCAAAAACCTGATGCACCGCGTCCTCCAGCTTCTGCTGCGTGTCCTCCATCAGCTCCTCCGCCTCTTTGAACGCATCGCTCAGTGTCGTTTGTCCTTCTTCCACATTTGTTTCCATGTTTGCAATGATGTCCATGTCTGTTTTAGATATCTCGGGGACAATTCCATGGACGACGGCCAGGCACAGGCTGAATCCGAGCAGAAACATGTTGACAGAGCGACTGGTGTCTGTACAGTGTGTGTGTGTGTGTGTGTGTGTGTGTGATCAGAGGAGCTCCAGCTGCACGAGGCGAGGCGGGGCGATGCGCATCCGTACAAACACAAACCTCTTTGTACTGCATCTCATGGCTTTTCACTTTTACTGCAAATGGGAGACAATTTACGCGAATTTTACATATGCAAATTCTGACGCGCAGTTACAGTATAATTTATTTATTTGATTCACATCCTTTCGTATTCAGTTTTTCTTAGTTTGTTAAATTTATTCTAGGTTAGGTGTGTGTAGGCGTATTTACCTGGACCTAGCCAACAGTAGCCTATCCAGTGTCTTTTTATATATATTTTTATTTTATTTTATTTTATTTACGCAACTTCTATTTCTACTTGGCTACTATTACTACTGTTAGCATATATGTATTTTATTTATTTATAAACAGTAACTCATAACAAGCAATGTTAAACAAGTGTCTGTTTAACCCTTTTGATTTCAGCTATGTTTAGAAGTATGAGACTCGAGTCACTGATTTAGCCTATCATAATCACACTACTACTTTGCATTAACAAGTAATTCTACATGGCCAGTCATCAGCGAACCGAATCAGTCCAATTAGTGAATGAATCATTTAATCTCGGATCCGATTCGTTTCGAACTTTCATGAACCCTATTACAGTAACACTGACTTTACATTACAGTTTTTCTCAGTCGCTTTGGTGCATTGCTCACAACAGTATTTAAATTTGCACAACAGTTAATGCATTTCTCAAAACTATTAATGCAAACTGCAAAACCTAGTTGAGAACCTGCAAAAGCGTGTCACTTGCTCAAAATGGATAGTTCATTGCTCAAAAGCAAGTATTCATGTCAATGAAAGTGTCAGTGTCGTCAAAATGAAAAGTCCTGACACCATTGTTTATGAACAAGACAGTCAAATGGCTTTGTCATGTTTTCATTATGACAGTTTACTCTGTAAATTTTCTACAATGCAAAAAAGTCATATTTTGGAGACAGTTCCTGAAAATGCTCAAGACAGCACTATATTCTATTTGCACAGCCATTTGAAAAGTACAGTAAAGTTAGACATTACTGTATGTAGTGAGGGTCGCCGTGATTTTGCCAAGTAGGACATGATTCTGGATCAACATCTCTGTCCAAAAATATAAACTTATCCCATAAACCTATACCCCTACTCAAAATGTATACAAGGATGTTGATTCAGGAACATCTTGTACTTGGTGAAATCACGCTCTCCATGTAGTGAGGTATCTGAGTACAAGACACCGAATATGCATGTTTCACATTTTTACTGCATTTGCTCTTTGCAATTTACTGTATTCAAAGCATTGTGCAAACGATTCAATTTAGAAGACATTTTCAGGCGATGAAATAAGGACAGGGATAGATTATGGACCGGGCCAGTGGGGCCGCTGCCCAGGGGCCCTTGGGGTGCAGGGGGTCCGTGGGGCCCCTAGCCCAAAACAAATTTTCAACACTCATCAACAATGTATTTTCGTCTGTCTATTTTACCTACATCCTTTGATCCTCTGCCTACAAGGGCCCAATAAGGCGTCTGATGGCAACATGTAGGGAGGGCCCTAGAATTTTGGTGGTGGTAATAAGGGGTGGGGGGCTGTTTTGCAAACGTCGTGCGAACGTTTTGCCCAGGGGCCCACACAACCCATAATCCATCCAAAAGCATTTGCAATTTGTTGGAAAGAATGAGAAACTGCTACTATGGTGTGCACACACGACTAATTGTTTTGAGAAATGCATTAACTGTTGTGCAAATGTAAGTACTGTTATGAGAAATGCACCAAAGCGACTGAGAAAAAACTGTAATACTACAAAACAATGTATTGCCTTGAGTTAACCATATATTTGATGGGCAAACCGGATGTTTGATCCACCCGGTGGCGCCATTGTCTAGTAGAGAATTATTAGAAGGCGTCCAAACTTCAGCGAGTTCATCTTAAGGAGTTTAAATAATATTAATAATCACAATAATACCTAGATGAAAAAAGTTTGTCGAGACAAACTTTAAGTCGGCTTGAGAAAACCGGACCAAAAGTTCAATAGGCCTACGTTTGTTCAGTTTAATAAGATTTAAGTTTAAAAGTTTTAAGTTTGTTCGTTTTCAGTCTGAAATAATTTTAATAGTCAGAAATAGACAGACAGACAGATAGATAGATAGATAGATAGATAGATAGATAGATAGATAGATAGATAGATAGATAGATATATTGATAGATAAGAAGTTTAAGTAGTAGATCAGCAATAATAAAGCTCACAGATAATATTATTGTTCACCTTTGCTTCCTGTTATGTA
Organism: Enteromius paludinosus; assembly: GCA_032361165.1. Lineage (NCBI taxonomy): Eukaryota > Metazoa > Chordata > Actinopteri > Cypriniformes > Cyprinidae > Enteromius > Enteromius paludinosus. The sequence goes on from JAUMHQ010000059.1 coordinate 24,516,321, forward strand.
TAGTGCGTTAGTATGAGAAAGCACTAACATTGTTCCGGAAGTCTATAGGGCGAGTACAATTATAGTTGAATTATGTCAACAGGTAGTAATTTAGACCGCGCTGTGGTGATTTTATACAGAGTAGTCTACGCTGATAAAAATGTGTGCCTCCTTCAACTGCACAGAGCCAATAGGAAACCCAACTTCGCATATCCTCAAACGTCATTTATTGCCTCCAACAGCTGATGATAGCCAGTATATTTGAAGAGAGGTAAAGTGATTGCGGATCTGACACACACACACACACACACACACACACACACGCCTGCAGCGACAGGCACGGACTCACAGATCCACACATGAGCGCGCTTCAGCTGCCTTTCACTTCTGACTGACTGAGCGTCACAACACCAGCTCTACCTGTGCCTTCAGTCCCACAAGGACATAGCCTACACTGAAAAGTAAGTGTCTCATACTTATTTTAAATCTCCTTTTTGAGTACTTCAAGCCTGTATTGAGTTGAGTATTGCTGTATCGCTACTGTATTTTCCTCGGTTGATTGATCATAATCATTTCTATCTATAGAGTTCTAATGACAGGGTGTATCGATTCATCTTCACCTGATGAAACATAGCCTACTTGTATATCGCTTTTAGTGTATTCTAGTGTAGTGTACATATTTTGAATCAGTGCCGCCAAAACAAAGCTTATCGGAGTCAATAAGTCTGGTTCGTTTATTGATCGACTGCTTAACCTGACGAATGGTAGCCTACGGCTGACAGCAGATCACCTGTCTGGATCTGACTCGCTTTTTTATTCTAATGAAGTTGAACACGATTGATTAAAGCAGATTAGTAGGGCATCTTTATGTAGGCTAGAGCAGAAGAGGAAGCTACTTCGCTTCTCCGTTTCTATTCAAACGTCTGTGTGACCTGTTTTTAAATGCCATTCTTTTCATTGTTTTTTAATAATCACATGAATTGTTATTAAGGGTGCAGTTACACACTTTCAAAAAGCTCACATCAATTACTGGACATAGAAACTCTCATCATAGGTGTGCATTCAACGAAAAGAAAGAGACAGATGAAGGAGAGACTACAAAGGTATTCTTACTAACTAAGGACATTATCACAAAATATGAAACTCACTATTCAGGGAAAAAAATACCTTGGTGCAAATCTTTTATTTATTTATTTTTGGACACTTTCTTCTCAAATACTCTTGTCAAAATCACCTTAGTGCTGGTTTTATTTGCAAATATGAAATGCGAAAAGCTCTAGCTTCATTTCTTTGCAGATGTCATTGTTTCTCCAATGAACAACCAGACATGTTAAAGTGTGACTTAAGTGTCCAAACTCGTTGGAGCCAGTATGTTGAACGAAAGACGTTTTTCCCCCCAAAACAATTAAACCTTTGTTACGTCACTCATTACAAATATGATGTTTAAGGAAGCTGCATGTATGTTTAATATCAATTTTTATTCATTTGCACCTTTTTTGGACCTTCTACAACTCAACATAACTTTTTTTTGAAAATGCAACTGCTTGTTCACTTTGTCTCTGAGAGAGAGAGAGAGAGAGAGAGAGAGAGAGAGAGGTGAATGATTGGTTGTTCTCAGTGCGAGAAAGATAATACTCCCTTTAATTTTTCTTCATGGAATCAGTGGCTTGTTCAGTAACCTGCACTTGAACTTGCGTGAAGTTCAGTAGATTTAACACCACTCGATTTTATTTGTCCGTATCTCAAAGAGACTTTTAGAAATTTATTGTGAACAGTGATCATTGGGAAACTGGGATAACTCACCCTTTGGATATTCGGCACATTCACCTTTTGGACTTTAACCATACCATTGTTTGCACTCAACCTGAAGTTTGCTGTCTGGAGATGACAATCATGCAAAATATTGATGTTGAATCCCATCTAGTCATCTCAGTAACAAAAGAACCATTAAGTTTAAGAGTGGTGTCTGAAACATTGAAACATGCAGATATAATACATTATAATGCATTCAAAGTGTCAGTTATATGTTTTTGAAGGGTGAAGGGTGAAGGGTGGTCTTTAACTAGTCTGGTGAGATTTGTCATGAACAAGGCAGCCACAGACACTTTCACTTCCTTCCTTACAAAACTGACAACACCCTCATGAGGACCTGATTCACACTTCCTAATTATAATATTTTTTAAATCCCTATTAAATCTGTGATTTTTTGCAATTATCAAAAGTAAAAAAAAAAAAGACAAAATAATTCCAGCTGAGCAATTCTAGCTGCAAGTACCACCTTCATGTTTTTGTAGGCTTTCATATTTAATTAGCGAATAATAACGGTGATATTATTCGATTTGAAACCACTCGACACTCATAGCAGACGCATTGAAATCACAGATAGAGGTGATGCATTCCTGTTTTTACAGTCCACATAACATTCAACACTTCGAAAGTCTGATAAACATCCATCACATTTTTATTTAAACCAGCCTTCTGTCTGTTTGGGTGGAATTTCCTCAATAACGGTCCGTTCTGTTGGTCACTACAGTGCAGTAGTGCAGCATCCCTCTGAAGCTATCGCCTGAATGCGACGCTGCCAAGCGCAGTCTGACAGTTGTGTGTGCTGCACACTATGTACTCCAACACCCTCATTTGTCAGAGGTTAGTCCATGTGTTACTGTTAAATAAGGAATTTCTGCTGAGGAGCTTTGCCATGTTGATGTAAGCACAGAAATAGTGTGGAAAGAATGCTTTTTGGCAGGACATGAGAACGATCAGGTTGTATGTAGGTCTGGATATTGGGCATCTGTTATACTTATAAATTTGTTTTTGTACTCTGATCTGTTTAAACACTGGCCAACGATGTCCCCTTATTTGGTGTGTACTCAAAAATGGCCAACGTGTTTAATCCTTGGTTATTATTGTTTTTTTTATATTTAGCATTAGTGACTTGTAGAATTGGGGGACTTGGACTCGGTCTGTGATTATGAACGAAGTTGGACTCGTACTCGAACATGACATGGACTCGTCGTGTGTAACATGCAAGATAAAAAATGAGTTAGAGCATGCATTTTATATTAAAAGCCATTAATGAATGTCTCCTACACAAATTCAATCGGTTAAGGACTAGGACTAGACCAGGTGGATTTGATAGTGATCAGTTTGGTTTTATTTGTGCAAAAAAGTATTGTCATATCGTCATAAAAAGGTAAGTTCCACTGATGTCACATGGACTGTTTTACTCCACATTTCTGGATCTGGGATCATTTCAGTTGTGCTGCTGTCTTAATTTAATTTAATCTTAATTTGTGTTCTGAAGATGAACGTCCTGTGGTCCTGTGTGCTTGAAACGACACGAGGGTGAGTAATTAATGACAGAATTTTGATTTTTGGGTGAACTAACCCTTTAAAATTGTGATAGAAATTCAGAAAAAAGTCAGAATAGTGAGTTAATATCTTGTGATTCTGACTTTGTAACACTTTATAACACAATTACAAATCAGAATAGTGAGATATAAGCTGACAAAAGTCTGAATTGTGAAAAAAGTTGCAGTTACCTGGCGACCACCCATACCATAGCGATTTGTAAGGGCAGAAATTGCGCTTAAACTGTTGGCATGAATTCAGTTTTCTTGGTGTTTCATGAATCATTGAAAGCATTCTTGTTGCAAGGCCTCACGGTGTTGGATTGAAAGTGCATCTACTGGCAGCGCCGTCTCAGTTTGTAATTAGTGGTTTTCCGTAAAGCTTGATTTAAACACAAGTTTGGCGCTCAGGGAGTTTGTAAACTGTGCAGTCGGACGCAGTACGTAAGCCATCGTCCTGAAATAAAAGCAACATTTCTCCATGAGCTCATCATCAACTAGCGTTTAAATACATCACACTCAACACAATATTTAGGGTTTCCGTGGCAACTGGATCAAAACATGACATGTAGCACAGACGTTAGACTGGAGCCCTGTTTTAGATTAGACCTGTGGATCTTCCCTTTCCCCTGTAAAAACACCTTTCCACAAGTCCACGCTTCCTGTTCTGCAGTTTTGTAAAGGTTACCCAGATGGGTGAATATGCGCAAAAAACTAATATAATGAAGTCTCAATAATTAACAGATGCAAATGTTTGCAGTGGCTCTAAGGAAAGCATAATCCTTGGAGGAAATTATTTGGAGTAAATGTATTTTTTGTATTATGTTTCATCGAAAATCACCAATGAAGTGAAATTCTGATGACATTTGAACTGACCGTAGCTGAATAATGACACTATTGTCTTCGGTAGAGCTGCTTTATACAGCTGAAATTAAATTCGTTTAACTTATTGATCAAGTTTACATTTACATTTAGTCATTTTGCAGACGCTTTTATCCCAAGTAACTTACAACTGTGGAATACATAAAGCGATTCATCTTAAAGAGGCGAACAGACAGAGGAAGTGCCCCTAATACCAGCCTCAGGCACTGTTCAAATAAATACAAGCTAGAAAGGGAAGGAGTAAATATAGGGAATTATTTTTAAAATATAAATTTAGGAAGTCAAGTAGTGTTGAAAGAGATGAGTCTTCTGAATTCCTTCTGAATCATTTGTAGAGGTTTGATTTAGAACATTAACATTGTTATTTTCCTGTTTATTAATGTGAAGCTGCTTTGAAAGAGCCTGTATGTATGTATATATATATATATATATATTAGGGATGCAACGGTACAGTGAGCCCACGGTTCGGTTTGTATCACGGTTTTCTGGACACGGTAACGGTTCGGTTTCAATGCATCAATATTACTGTACAGAACTGTATGTGAGCTCTAACATAGCGGGAGGTCATTTGCCCTTTCTATTTCAAGTTATCAAGGTACAGAGACAATATTTGATGTAAAAAAGGGACAGATTAAGTCAAAACACCACATTTATTTTTAAAAAAGAACAATAATTTTTGAAAACTTTCAAAAACGGACAATATAAAAAGTACAGTAAAGAGGGAAATATAAACATGAACATTATTCAAATAAATATTGGTGGCGCTTATTCGCTTCGTAAACTTCTGGAATAATTTTGCTGCTGAAATGTTAACCTATGCAGCCTGAGCCCGGAAACAGAATTGATTTGTTCGTCTCTCGAGGCTTCGGGTTTTTCCAGTCGTTCGTTCATCACATGATAAGCTTAACCTATGCAGCCTGAGCCGTGCGCGACTGAACGAATCACTCCCACGAGACGACTCGTTCTTCAAAATGAACGAATCGTTCAAGAACGACACATCACTAGTCTTGAGAAGTTCTGACCATCGCCTGATTGTCTATGC
>JAUMHQ010000059.1:24572201-24586686 GCA_032361165.1 Enteromius paludinosus
TTTTTTAAAGGTGTTTTAAAGGGGGACAAACAAACTCAAAATACCAACATCACAGAATTCATGGAATACTGCTAATATTTACCGACGTGTTTCCTCCGAAATTGTCACTTCCTGCAGAACGATGTCATTTCTTGTACTTTAAAGCAATTGTTAGAAAGAAAAAAAAGTTACTGATAAACACCTGCGTAATATTTCTTAACAAATCGCCAGTTTCTATCAAAAAAACATACCGCTATGACTTTAAAATTTACAGTAGCCTACATTACGCCATAATGTAGATATGAGTTACAATCAAAAAAAAAAAAAAGACTGATTAAAAAACACGATAAAGCGAAAGTAGAGTTTGGTCAGTCAGGGCGGGACTAGCCTGGGAAACGCGCGTGCAGAAGGGAAGCAAGAGAGAGTCATTAGGAATGTTTCCACTTCCGTTTGGTGGAATTCAAGAAGTCTCCACAACTTTAAATCAGCTATTCGCTCTGCACGTCTAGATAAGAGGCGCATCTATTGTGTTGCTGATCAAATGGCTTCTTCGCCGCAGAAATCCCCGTCCTCGCCGAAATCTCCCACTCCGAAGTCGCCTTCCTCCAGGAAAAAAGATGAGACTTTTCTTGGAAAACTTGGAGGAACTTTAGCAAGAAGGAAAAAGGCAAAAGAAGGTGTGAATTCAGCTTAAATCCCCGGATAGCCGATGTTACTAGGCTATCTTATATTTAATTCTAAAACAAAGAGATGTCAAACAAATCTCTCTGCTCCTTTAAGTTCATTGATGTTTAGGCACCTATCTGTCAGATTAGGCTCCACTATACTGTATATAGTTTGAACACTGGTACTGTACTATGTGTGCTTCATTTCACTTTTACAGTGTAGTACGTGATACAGAAATGTGTAACGTTACTGTAATAATTGCTGTGACATCTTAAAAATTGTTTTTAATCTCAGAAAAAAATCTTTCTTTCTTTTGTATTTTAATAACAATGTAAAGTGTAAGTACAGTTGCACTACAGTAGACTCAACTATGTGAGTGTTTACAAAAGACTGCACCTCTCTGCTGTGACCATATAAGGAAGAGAAGTAGCTGTCAAATACTCATTGTGAGAGTATGGGTAAATAATATTATTTCCTATTTGTTTTTCACATTAGACTTGAATTAGAATTGCTTGTTAATCTCTAATTACATTCAGTCTTTTTGTTAATTTGTTGTCTTTCAGTTAGCACGGGTTGGAAACGACTTATCGTAGACTTCCTTGATAAGGAATTATTTACTTCAGTTCCTCAGTGCAAAAATAGTGATAATAATGATAATAAATAAGTATTTGTGGCAGTCTGACCATTTAAAATCTAAAGTGCATAATAGATTTACAGTTGTTGATATTGGATATTTTAACCTTAAGTGTAACAAAATTAAATAATAAAGAATAATTTATTAGTAATTACTAATTCAATAAATGTATCGATTTATTTGTACCTTGTGTAATCGGTAAAGGAAGTTTAAATCCGATGTAATAACATTAACTGACATTTAACAATAACATGAAATATGCTGTTCGGGTCAATATGTCCTGAACACAACATGATTTTATAACTTTTTTTACTGTAAACGAAACTTTTTGAATTGTATTACATTGCATATTTAATTCTTAAAATCTGTTTCTAAGTGGGGTGACATCCATTCTTGGACGTCATGTACTCTGAATGTCACTGCTGATCCGTTGCCACACATACAGTATAGTGTAAAAGTGATGAAATAGTTTGGCTTTGTTTTTGTTTTTTTTGGTCCCATGTGGCAAGGACATATTTAGTTTGCTGCTGTGTTTATTTGTGGGTTTAGACATTCACTGGCTAAAAGAAGAAAGAATCTCATGTCACAACAGGAAATACAAACTGGCACCCCAAGAGAAATAAAAAATGTTAAAAGTTCATTCCCAAGCTGTTAGTCAGCTTTAATGCATGTGTTCTAAACCTGCAAGTTTATTCAGAAGCCGGGAAGTCGCTTCCCCTGCCCTCAACTGACCGTGCTTAAAGCATGTTAGAAGCAGCTACGGCAGGATTCAGTGTTGATTAAAAACAGGATGTCGATATCTCTAGGGATCTGTACCGATTCTTCTTCTGGACTGCCTCTCACAGAGATGTGCTGCAGCATTGCTTTAGTGATTGGCCAGTATTGATGGGGCCACTGGGCAGATGGAGACAGAGAGGGTGTTTAGAAGATCATCTGCATGAGGGCTGGTTGAGACGCCACATGTACTGATTCACAGGATGGCAGACGGGGTCAATTAAATGAGAGATTCAATGGAACAGCAAGATTTAGAAGCTTAATCTATAAGCATTAACTATCACTAATCTGTTAACAGGTTTGAGAGTTGCATGTCCGGTGTGCACTATAGCAGTACAAAAAGCCAACTAATGACACATTTTCCACTGACAGCAATAACAATGAAGAAGTGCACTTAATTGTATATTGTTCTTTAAATCTCAAAAATGTATTTTTAAAGATAGTACTTGTAGAAAATCTATTGACTGAATAAAAGGTCAATATGCCAAGGTGTTTCTTCGAATACATGCAATAAAAAAACCCTGTACTGTATAATCATAAAATTTCTATTTTTACCTTTAAAACAGCATTATGTTTCAATAATCTTTTGTCATGTTTAAAAAAAGTGCCTTTATTTTGTGTTACTCTTATTTTACAGTTATTTTGTGTTACCTACAGTTTAAAGTATATACTAAATTGCATCTTCATTATTAGAAATATGCAATTACTAATACAAAGTTTTGTCATGAAGCTCTAATAAATGTCGCAGACCGATAACTTACTTTGATATAAATTAGAGATGTCCCGATCCCGATCGGCCGATCTGTAATGCGTGTGTAGTATATACGGCTCAATGTGAAATCACGCACCTGATGGCATTTACCGCTGATTACAGGACCAGGTTAACTGCAATTCATTTACGTATAGAATAATAATACTGTCTGCATATTATGCATATATTATGTAATACTAAAATGCTTAGATTTGAATAATATAAAAATAAAAATAATACAAAGAAGAATAAGAATAAAAAATATTTTATATAAAAATTATATAAAAGGTTTAGAATAAAAATACACTCTTCACCTTGTTGAAATGGTTTCTGAACATTCTCTATTTTGATGAATATTGCACAATTTATCGATTGAAGGTCTGAGTTGTAGTTCTTTTTGTTAAGCTGAACGTGTTCAGGGATGAATGCATAGCATTAAATGAGACGCTTTGAGCAGCCCCCTCCCCACTGAGGCCAATACTGAATAACTGACCTCCAGCGATGACAGCTTAAAAAGACACAGCTCTGACAGCTGTTTATCTATCTATATAGCTATACATCCATCCATCTATCTATCTATCTATCTATCTATCTATCTAGAAGGTCAGTGAAAGGTCTTGAGTTCTGAAAGGTACATGTTTTCATAGCGCATTCAAATCAATAATTCAGTTTTTCATGACGTGAAGCATGGCTCAAGATTTACAGGAGTAGTTACTGAAAAGTTTAATTTCTTCTTTTTATAGTGTCTGAGCTCCAGGAGGAGGGAATGAATGCGATTAACCTGCCCCTCAGCCCAACTCCCTTTGAGCTGGACCCAGAAGACACTATGCTTGGTAAAATTTCTCAACTGATGATTATGATAAATGATTATAGTATTTCTCTGACATACAAGCTGCTGTATTTCCCATTTATATTTCAAAAGATGAGAATGAAGTCCGTACCATGGTTGATCCCAACTCAAGGAATGATCCCAAACTTCAAGAGCTCTTAAAGGTATATCAGCTGTAATAAAACTCTGTTGATCTTCTTCACTAGTTTTGTTAAGAGGTTCACCCTGAGCTTCAAATTCCAACTTTGAACTATAATACGAGTTAGTTTAACATTACTATCATGCAAAAGACCCATGTTCAAATCCTGATCTAATGTTAAATGAAAATGCTGACTGAAAAGTTTAGTGTCAATCAAAATATAAAATATATGTAAAAGTATCTCAAAAGTACAGTGTAAAAAAAATACTCTTTTTGACATAACATTTTTGAGAAAATGCTATTTTAGTCTCCATTTTAATTAGTGAAAACAATTAATGAGATAATAATTTCAGCAAATTGAGATTTGACATACATCTTTGTGATATTGTTAAACAAGTTTCGGGAGGAGCGCCGACGCAATCAGTCTATTTTCTACTCTGTCCACTCAAAGCTACAAGCCTCCTCCTTAAATAAGCTCACTTCCTTCCTTTCATTATCTCATTTCACATTCCCTCCTCCGTCTCCTGCCTAGTTTCGCACCTTCCCTCTCCAGGGGGGCACAAGGGGTTTGAGCCGGACGCCAAGCTCAACCCTCATTAGGGTTCAAACCACTAGAGCTCAAAGTCCACCGATCTCCCGGCTTGCCCCCCGGACAGCATGCATCATAAGAAAGCACGAACTCGTGAAATAATAGCAACACAAAAGGAAACGATGATGGATAACTTGTAACTCATAAGTGTAGTTTTGCAAAACAATTTTTTTTATTAGAAATTTTTGAAAGTTCCCAAGTATCTCCACTTCTCTGGTCTTTAATGACAGGTGCTCATTGACTGGATCAATGACGTGTTGGCGGGAGAGAGAATCATTGTTAAGGATCTAGCCGAGGACCTCTATGATGGACAGGTTCTTCAAAAACTCTTTGGTGAGGAATCTGTTCTGGAAAAAAGCCTGTATTGTTGTTCCAGTAAGACCTAGTATTCTATTGTGTGACATACAAATTGTGTATTTCTTACCAGAGAACCTGGAGGGAGAGAAACTGAATGTGGCTGAGGTGACTCAGTGTGAGATCGCTCAGAAACAGAAGCTGCAGACGGTTCTGGAAAAGATCAATGACACTCTCAAAGTTTCCTCCAGGAACATTAAATGGAATGTTGACTGTATGTAGATTTGTCCTCTTCTTTTTCATTTGCGTGATATATTTTACACACTGTATTGCTGTTCATTGCCAACCATCTCTCCCTTTTTGCAACAGTGAACTTTTTCATGCCAATTGTTGTCAATGGTTCTTATTTGACATTAGGAATGATGTGTATTGTACAAAAGTAGAAACAGTAATAAATAGCTATATGCAAAATTTTTAACTATTGGCAAATAACGTCTGGGTTAGTTATGTAACCTCTTGTTCCCTGAAGAAAGGAACAGAGACGTAACGTTGGTGACCGACGAATAGGAATCTTGCTTCGAGATGACCAATCTACATAGCATGTATGAAAACACGCCAATGAAATTGGCATGCGCTGATTAACATCCAGCTGCAGCTGATCGCAGCGCGAGTATAAACAAGCAGCGGATGTACCGCTCATTAGGTTTGCGCAGAGGAGCCAAGCCGGTGATGCGGCCACCCAGATACACCCACACAGTACAGATCCATGGCGACGAGATGTGACGTATCCGTTCCCTTCTTCAGGGAACGAGGGTTACATACGTAACCAAGATGTTCCCTTTCAGTCGGTCACTCTTGAGTCATCCCTACCAAAGCGCCATGGAAGCTGCCCCTTCCAGCTTCATGTGGGAGTCTCCCAAGCCCTCAGTGTTTGGCCTCTAGGCCGGGACTAGGGGACAAGATACCAGTAGTGTACAAGCACTACCCATCAGTTACAGGAGCACTGGGACGTCTCAGAAAGATGTACAGAAGTTCAGCCTTCCCGAAGGTGGTCAGAGGACGAATACGCATATGACATCATCTTAGTGCATAATGGGATATAGGAGGTGATTGAACCCTCTTGGACGGCAGGACTGGTGGGGAAACATGGCTCTAGGTCTTAACTGTGAAGTACCTACATGGGGTCCTTAAGGGGTACCGCAACATGGGGCCCCAGCCCTCTAGCGGCTCTCGCAGGATTCATCGCAACCAGGCCACTCAGTGCCTCTACCTGTTTGAGGTGAGACACAGGAGGATACTGGTTCCACACGAAGGCTCAGCCCGCAGATCTACAAATATCTGCAAGCAAGGTACCACGTGCCAACGCCCAGGACAATGCCACACTTCTTGTCGAGTGGGCTTGTACACTGAGGGGGCAGGGCAAACCCTGTGCTTGGTAGGCCAGGGTGATGGCATCCACTATCCAGTGGGCCATCCTCTGCTTGGAGACGGCATTCTCCTTTTGACGGCCTCCGTGACAGACAAAGAGCTCTTCCGAGGGCAACGCTTGGAGGTTCACCACTTGGTCTCTAAATGGAGTCATGGGAATCTTGGGGAAGTAGCTGGGCTGTGGCCTCAGAGTTACCTGGGAATCCGATGGCCTGAACTCCAGGCATGATTCTTAGACCGAAAATGCCTGCAGGTTGCCTACCCTCTTGATGGAGGCCAATACAAGCAGGAGCAAGGTTTTCATTGAGAGAAACTTCAGCTCAACTGCTGGCAAAGGCTCAAATGGGACCTGTTGTAGTGCTCTTAGCACGAGAGACAGGTCCCAAAAGGGTTCAGTAGGGGGCTGTGGAGGGTTTAACCTTCTGGCCCCCATGAGGAACCTGATGACCAGGTCATGCTTACCAACAGACCTGCTATCTACAGGGTCATGGTTTGCAGCGATGGCAGCCACGTATACTTTGAGGGTGGAGGGAGACCACTCAAGAAGAAATGGTGTCGACTATCCTCTGGGGTAGGTCACCTAGAACCTTCATGTCCCATCCAGGGACCAGACATGGAGTTTCCAGAGATATGGACGTGGGTTCCAAAGGGTGCGTCGTCTCTGAGTCAGGAGGCCTTTCGTCAGAGGAATCAGCCAAAGAGAGGCTGTCACAAGGAGCATGAGTTCGGGGAGCCAAGTCCTGGTGGGCCAATAGGGGGCTACCAACAGGACCTGCTCCTTGTCCTCCCTGACCTTGCACACGAACTGTGCTAGAAGGCTCACTCGGGGGAACGCATATTTGCGCAGGCCCTGTGGCCAGCCCGGTGTGCGAGGGAGTCCCTGCCGAGGGTTCCGTCGGTCAGGGAGTAAAAAACTGGCAGTGAGCGGTTTCTGGAGAGGCAAACAGGTCTACCTGAGCGGCTCCGAACGTTTCCCAAATCAGCTGGACCGTCTGGGAAAGGAGTCTCCATTCCCCGGGAAGTGCAGCTCGTGGCAGCTTGTTGGCTGTCTGGATGCAGTAGCCTGGAACGTGAATGGCGTGAAGCGACCTCAGGCTGATTGCTGCAAACAAATCCTGGGCACGGTAGCACTCGAAAATGCGCTTCTGCGTCAACATTTTGAACAGGAGCCTGTGAAGTGCTCGGTTCAAAACTCGCAGGCCAGGATCGGCCGTTACTCACCACCTTTCTTGGGGACTATGAAGTAAGGGCTGTGAAACCCCATCCTCATCTCGACTGGAGGTTTTCTGCACACAAGACAGAGGCATAAGCAGCATTCACTGATGTAAAGCTGACGCAGCTGAACTTGGGAGGGTGCCGGGTGAACTGAATCGCATAACCGAGCCGGATGGTCCGGAGGAGCCAACAAGATGGCCTGAGCCTGATCCAGGCTTCTAGAGACCGAGCTAGTGGCACCATCGGGACCACCGGAGTTCCAGTGGTGGGGCACCGAGGGGGAACGCAGGGAGTGTCTTCTTCAGAACAGATTTGGATGAATTTAGCATAAAATCACTTGCTCACAATGGATCTTGTGCAGCGAATGAGTGCCATTTACAGCTGATAAAAACATCACAAAACAACTTTTTCAACAAAATTTCAACTTTTGCTCCTGCTGTTTATTCTGTTATGTATTCCTCAGCTGTTCATGTTAAGAACATTGTGGCCATTCTTCACCTGCTGGTGGCTCTTTCTCAGCATTTCCGGGCCCCTATCAGACTGCCAGACCATGTGTCCATTCAAGTTGTAGTGGTGCAGGTGCTTTTATTTTTCTGTAGATTATTTATAGCTTATACATTAGCTTTATGCTTCTCATTTACAATATTGTTTCATTCAACAGTTTTTGTCTGGTGTAAATTGTGACACTTAATTAATTTCATTAACTAATCAATTTCTTTGAAAATGCAAATCCATTCTAATGTAATTCTAATGTCTCAATGTGGCAATTAACGAAAAACCGTTTTTTTTTTTTTACATTCTGACTGTGTACAATAGTAGTAAATGCAGAAACTTCATGCTAATTTTCTGATATTAGATTATAAACATAACATTATAGAAGATTATAAACTGTTTCTTGTCCTTTTCAGATTATTTAGAAAAATGTTTCTCTATCCCAACAGAAACGAGAGGGAATACTTCAGTCTCGGCAGATTCAGGAGGAAATTACAGGCAACATAGGGTATGTTTTTTTTTTTTGATTGATACAGTATTGTAAAGAAAAGAATAAAACATTTACAATATGATTGCATACAATAGAAATCATTAGTTGATGCACTATTGTGAACAAACAAGAACCAACTATGTAAATTATAAATTAACATCATATTTAAATAAACCAAGATGAATAAACTCTGTAAGAAAGGGTATTCATTGTTAGCTCATGATGCAGAACCCTTGTAGTGTATTTCAAACTTTAAAAATATATATAAAAAAACAAAACAAAACAAAACTGCATTTGTAAATCATAGGGTACACTTTTATGACTATGTTTCTCAACACCCACTTTTAAAAAGTGCGCTTTGAAATGTCAAATTAAATGTTTTACTTTAAAGTTCATTTTAAATTATTATATTTGAATATTTTGTTGCACTTGAAAGAAGTACATCTATTGTGATGTGTTGATTAACATACGAAAGCATGTGTAAAATTATTATAATTTGAGCTGCAGTGTCTTATTTGATATCAAATGTAAAGTTAACATATTAATGTATTTGTACTAAATTATGAATACAATTCATTACAAATCTGGCAGCTGGATACCAGTAAATGAATGTAAAAATGTTCACAGTTTTATTACTGTAACTTAATTTCAATAAATCATGAGCTTTAGTTGCTTTAGCGTTTTGCTTTAGCAAAATGCTTTTTTACTCAAGCATTAGTTGAGCAAAAACACACTAGTAATTAATGATTAACTTAAAATCTTAATCATTAATTACTAGTGTGTTTTTGCTCAACTAATGCTTAATTGTGAACAAATTAACCATTAATTAATGCTTAAATAATGCATTATTCTGGACCCCTATTCTGAAGTTTTACCAATAAAATACAGTAAATATGTGGTTACATTTCAGTAATTTTGACAAAGTTGACGAGCTCAGCAGGATAGGATTCAGGCTGTTTTTGTGAAATGGAGCGAAAAGAAAACATTTTCGTAGCGATTTAAATCACTAATATTAACTATTAATAATATTAACTTGCCCTAACATTTAGTGAACACTGCCACAGACCATAAATGCTAACTGATCTGTTCATATAGGCCTAATCGTTCTTAATGTACACGTGTATGAGTAAGCTCTGTGCATATAATAGGCCTAATATGATTAAGAATCTATATTTGATTATTAAGAATCCATATTTAACTTTATATATTATATAATATCATTAATCTAATTTATCTATAATATTCATCTAATTTTGGTATTATGGATTTATAGGGAGCAGTAAGTTAAAGATACCTCTAACAGCTGCATTTTGCTGTTTAAGTGCTGGTTTAATAGAAATCATTTTAAAAACTCAAATCGCATGAAAAATGCATGAAAACTAAAATCTTGATGCACACAAGCTAGGGGTGACCTGTGCCATTTTTCCAGGGCCAGGATTTCTCCATTGCTTTGATGGAGTACCTCAAAAGCGCTTTGAAAACACAAGTAATCTATCATACGCTGATCAATCTGCACAAGCAAACAATGCCTGAACCTAGATATTTTAGGCAAGGAAATTCTGGCGAGGGTGCGTTCAGGAAAAATATGTCTCCTTAAATGGAAGTTGTTACAGCAGCAGTCTCAAGAGAAGACTCCAATACACCTCCAGCTCCAATACATGCAGAAGACATGACCGCAAACTTGAATGTTCTTCACAGTTTTAGTCAGTTTTCCTCAATAGGTTCACGTTACAGTAGCTCGCGCTTATGAGTACGTCTGTCAGTGAATTTAGGGACCGTCTCTAAAGTTATATGCTTCATCTGTACCCACGTTTCTAAATTAGTTAACTTCGCTAAATTATATTACCTTACCAGTTGATATTATCATCAATGGGATTCACAAGGCTACAAAAAATACCTCTGGTGTTGCAGACGACATCCAGACTAGAAACCTAAAAATAACAATAAACATTGGCGTTTCCCTACCGCACTTTACCCCAGTATTTTACCTTAATTCACTGTTAAAGTTAAGTGACGACAGGCCAGACAAGCTAACTTGCCTTAAAGTGCAGGAAGACCTACAAACGTGTTTCTCAGTTTATTTTGACTAGTATAGGTGACCTTAACTTAACGTTACTCACCATTCAATGTTGTCAGTGTTTTGATGGCATTCCGGCCATCAGTCAGAAAAACGGCTTCAACTCCCGACATGAAAAACGAAATTATGAACAATGTTAGTTTGTTGTTGACAAGTGAAACCATCTTAAAATATCTTAGTTTTGCAAAAACAGAAATAATATACTAACCTTTATGCTAAGTTAACGGTGCAACATCTCTTTCGTCCCCTGCCATTGGTCAGTTTTTCGCGGGCAAGTAAATTTACAGTAGTGTACTGTACAGTAGTGAATAAATACAGTACTGACCATATATTTCCCATAATCCTTTGCTGTTTACAGTAAAATGCTGTGTACACAGTCCATATTACAGTAAAATTCTCTTCAAATTACAGAAATCTGTTTCAGTGATGCTAATACCTTTTACAAAACAAAAACAGATCCTTTTGTTGGAAATGTATGATTATAAACAATAAGCTTGACAGAAAATGAGAGCATAAAGCAGATATCGTATTGTTTAATATTCTGTGTTTGGTCTATGTGTTGAAGTATGAAATAAACAGGGATCCAGTGGCTGGAACATGTAGTGACATGCCAGTCATGGAGCTGTGTTGTACCCGGTGTGTGTGTGTGTGTGAGCTGGATCCTCCTGCTTCGGAGCAGCTTTGCAGTGGTTCTAGAGGTTGAGCACCGGAGCTGTTGCTCTGCCAGCTCTCCACTGCTGCTGCTGATTAACAGTGGTCCAGCGGGCTCCAATCAGCCTGGGAGATAAGGCAGAGAGCAGCTCCTTGGCTGATGATGTGGACTCGGGCAGCAGCTGCTGAGACATGCCTCTGCCGGGGCAGAATTGACTGTGTGGAGACGAGCCGCTGCTGGGCAGGCATCCACTAGGCCAATATCCTGGAACCCAGTTCTGTTTGATCGGGCCGCTCTTGGGACCGGAGCGTTCCCTTCCCCCCTAATCTTTTTGTTTGCCTTTCATCCTGGCACTCTTGATATGTCCCTCTGAATTTGGTTATTATTTTGCCATTTAGACTGTTTGTAAAACCCTTTTATTCAGACATAAATAGATTGTTGATCTCTTTTGTTTTGCCAAATTGATATTGAAATAATAATGCTCTTTTCCTTCCCCAGGGCATTGTCTGGAAGATATGGTATGCTTTACATATAATTTGCACATTTCATTCAGTTACAGTGGCCTGAAAAACATTTTCACAATTAAATAACGCACTGTATACTAATAGTCTATCTGCCATATATATATATATATATATAAGCATACGAAATCTTGCAGTAGGAAGGTCATTTAATATAGTATCATATAATAATTCTAAAATAATCATATATTTTAGTAATAATGATATAATAACCATATAAAATAATCGAATCATTTAAATAGTTATTTAATTATAAAAAAAGATATCAAAATAAACATGTACAGTAAAATATGTTTGGGCAGCAAAATTAGAAAAATATTATTTTGTGAAATAATGGCACTGGATGAGAAATATTAGTTAAAAAAAAATAAATGGATGTATCATCAGCATTGGGACAAAAATTATACAGACGTTATGGTTGTCAAACTTAATGGATCATGTTTTTAGTCATGTACCTGTAGTTAAACTGTTAAGAATGCCTATGAACTGAATCATTCATCTGCTAAAGGCCAGTTGGTTAAACTAATTGAAATTAATCTAAAAAAAAAAAAGGTTTAACATCTGTATTTTTGCAGGTGCCATTTGAATTAATATCTCATAATTTCTGACAATTTTGTATTTAAGTGTCCACCTTTTTTTTTTTTTACATCTAAACATGCTTTTTAAAGTGATAAAAATGAAAATGAAATTGGACTTGATATACCTTCTCTAGTGCATGAAAATCATGTCTTATTTCACAGAGCGAGACGCCTTTGATACCCTTTTTGACCATGCGCCAGATAAACTGAATGTGGTGAAAAAGGCAAGTGCAGATTTCATTCTATTTCTTAAGAGGTTTTACAAACTGAGAGCTTTGACTCTTTGACTCTGATCTCTTGGTCTTTTTATCAGACTCTTATTACATTCGTGAACAAGCACTTAAACAAGTTGAACCTGGAGGTGTCAGAGCTGGAAACTCAGGTAATATGACTGTAGCTCGACTTGAGGTGAATATCAGTAGAGAGAGATGGTCAGAAACTGAAGGTTTGATGTTTGTGATCTCCTGTAGTTTGCTGATGGTGTGTACCTGGTCTTACTGATGGGACTCCTTGAAGGATACTTTGTGCCCCTCTATAACTTCTTCCTCATCCCTGAAAATTTTGATCATAAGGTACTGTAAATTATTGTGACAGTGTGGTTAATAATTTAAACATAATAACTTTTTACAGGAAAGAGAAATTAAATTAAATGATTAATTAAATTTTATTATTCGATAATTAATTGGATGTGAAAAATGTGACTGCAATATAGTTCACTCAAAAATGAAAAAGTGTCATTGTATATTTTTGTATGAAATTATTGTGAAAGTATGGTTAATAATTTAAACATAACCTTTTACAAAAAATACATTAAATTAAATTGAATTAAATTAAAAGTTTAATGAATCAATAATTGGGTGTGAAAAGTGAGTCTAGAATGTAGTTCACTCAAAAATGAAAAAGTGTCATCATATATTCGTTTATTAAACTGTGGTTAATAATTTAAACACAACCTTTCATGGAAATTAAATTAAACTGAATTCAAATTTAATTTAATTAAATTTTTTAATTTTATGTTCTCTGTGTATGTGTCTGTTTTGTGACTTTATTCAGATGAATTACTTTTTACAATGTCTTTAAATAAACTTTCTAAAACTTGAAGATTTTAATAAAATTAACCTTTTGGAGGACAGAAATTTCTATAGGATTTTAAGGTGGATTAATCACAGCAAGAAACTTAATTACTGAAATGTTTTATTTATCCCTACTTTAATGAACCAAAATATTTTCTAAAGAAAATCCTACATGTTTTATTTATCTCTCCATGGACCCAAGAGTCTGTGAAGGTCCATGAACTGATATATAATACATTATCTAAATTAAATTTTAGCGCCATTATATTAAAATTGTTATTAATTTCTCATCACAGTGTTTTGCATTTTATGCATTAGGTGCACAATGTCTCATTTTCCTTTGAGCTGATGCAAGATGGCAATATGGAGAAGCCAAAGCCCAGGCCAGAAGGTAAACTTTCTTGCTCTACTAAGACTGGAGATCATGTGTGCTTGTGTAGGAGGTTTCACAGTGCTTGATTGAAGGAACGGTCATGGCATGTTGCCTGATTGCACTAGTTTATTGTAGTTAAGAGGAATTGCCATGTGTATCGGGGTAATTGATCTCTTCATTGAACACAAATGAATGTGAGGTTAATTACCAGATGGGGCTGGAGTTGTGCTGTAGTTGCTTTACCCAAAAGGCTTGGCGAATGTCCCGAATGCATGCTGCATTTACAATTGCATTTCATTTGTTGCAGCAGAGTTTCCGTTTAATCACAAGGCTTTAACAACATCTGGTTAATTTGGCGCACATGATCTAACTGAGATAAAGCTTCACGGGCAGTTCGCAATAAGTTAGGTTATATTCAAAATACACTGATACTATAACATTTTTACTGTTTATTATTAGTGGTGGCTTCTAAGACAAGCATTACTATTACTACTCGTTGCAGGGTGATGGATTTTAATATGCTTAGATAAGGGTATATCTTATAACTTACTAAGTTATAAGCAATAATTAGGAGTTCAATGAGGCATAGTTAATAGTGAGAATTGGTCCCCAAACTAAAGTGTGACCAGTTTCAGCGTAACTTGCAGGACACTTTCAGCTTTTTAAAAATATTTGATGTCAACTATTGGAATACTAATTTGCTGTAATAGTTCAATTTAATTCAATTCAAATTTATTTGTATAGCGCTTTTCACGATACATATCATTGAAAAGCAGCTTTACACCAAAGTAATGTTTTACAGTATATGTAGTAGTAGCTTGTACAGGTACATATGGCATAGATGTGAGGTAAATATCAATTAATGACGTAATCGAACAGACAGGGAACATTATAAATTAGTAGCAGAGTTCGGTAGTGCTGTGTGTTGTTT
>JAUMHQ010000059.1:24595837-24609540 GCA_032361165.1 Enteromius paludinosus
ATCCTATCGCTGCACTTAATGGCAATATTGCACTGGTCTGTTGGACTTGGTTGAACAAAAATAAACAATATTTTGTTCCTTAAGCTTATGTATTCAGTCATTATTCAACGGTATACTAAAAATCCATATGTAAAAACTTACTTCTCACTGTTCTCAGTTCAAATATTTATATGCGATTAAAATGCAATGAATTAATTACAAAGCCTCTAATTAATTAGATGAATTTTTTTCATCGAGTCCCGGCCCTAATTTTAAGTAGTTATTAATAGTAAGGTTAATGAGGGATGTAGACTACGATCATGCAGATTAGTGGTTTATAAATACTAGTAAACAATTACTATGCTTGTAAAATTCATGTCATTAAGCAGCTAGTCAATTGTAAGAATTGACCCCTAAAAAAGTGTTACTGACACCTTAAAATAGTAAAACATTGGCCATATTGGCTGAAAAATCCTACGCTATAATCAAAAAACATTTTCACAACCATGACATTTTTTTTTGGGACGTTTGTCATGTATTTGTCATGTATTTAAGTAGACCAATGTTACTTTGCCCCTTGCTAAACTGTGCTAGCTATAGTTTTTCTCAGGTGTGCTCCAATCTCTGTCAGTTCTTTGGATGGAAGTGATAGTCTATTACCAACTTCTGCTTGTAGATCCTGGCTACATACCAGAATCCCACTCACTTTAGACCAGCAGTGCACTGCATGACAGTGATGGAGAGGGGGAATTTTCAGTAAGACGTAATAGCTGAATAAGGAACATGAAGAAGTTTTCAGACTTCAGTTTTTTCATCCTTTTGCAGACCACAAAAAAAACGTTTGGCAAACAGAAGCTGCTTTTTGTACATTAAGGTTAAATGCTTTTAACGATTTTTATGTGCATTGAGAAACTGCTCATGAAGCATAGGCTTATAGATATGAGGGCTGTGAGACAAAGCCAGAAATCCTTGGCTCAAGTGTGGATTGGAATAAATGAAAGCCTGTGAAGATTAGATTTAATCGAGTATCTGAGAGATTAAAGACGACCATCAGTGTACCTGTGTCCTGGTGAGAGATGTTGTACATTATTGACTAAATGAATGCCTCCTTACAAGAAGAGCTTAAATGCTTCTCCAAAACAGTATTATCTAACACATTCAAAGCATTTCTCTTTGAAGAATCTTTATTTAATATAATATTAG
Source organism: Enteromius paludinosus (assembly GCA_032361165.1). Lineage (NCBI taxonomy): Eukaryota > Metazoa > Chordata > Actinopteri > Cypriniformes > Cyprinidae > Enteromius > Enteromius paludinosus. Next base: position 24,597,020 of record JAUMHQ010000059.1, read on the forward strand.
AGTATAAATAATTTTATATACCATATAAATGTGTTGTTTTTAATCTTTGAAACTGTGCTCTGGGTGCATATTTTGACAAGTACTTCGTTTATCTAATACCCCTAAAATAAGCCTGATTTTTGCTTGAGCATGAGTAGCGGGCACCCTTGTGATAATGAGAATGGTGTCCAAATGAGGAAAATGCACTATTATGTATAAAAAAATGTTTCAGCTGCTGTAAAAGCTTCTCTCTAAAGTTTCTTGTATGGACATTGTTTAAAGGTTTTGATGAGTCTCACTATAGCTTTTTATGATGCAAGTCCGTTTCACAATTAGTATTTCTTATGATAGACCTTTGTCCCTCATTTACCCGTAAAGGGTCCATATTAGTTCCTTAATGGTACATATCAGTATTTAGTGACAGCTTCTGTACTATTTTTTACTAAAAGTCTACTTCACTTCACTTTCTGCTCTGGGTTGTGGAGAGTTGTCACTTTTTTTGTTTTTTTATCAACAGCACGTTCTGCTAATTTCCACACATGCCATTCATGTATATAGCTCTCTGTGTCCATGTGAACAATGGAGAAAGTGCAATTGGATGTTCTCTAGATGCACGCATGTAAAAAAAGAATAAATCCATGCTCATGGTCAATGGAGAATGCGTTGAAAGCCTTGTACTCAAGATTGAACTGAACGCAGAAAATAAAGCATCAGTCTTCAGAAGTTTGTTCACTGTGGTTGCTAGGTGGTTGTGACTTTAGTTCCACCTTCAACCTAAGTCTAGAAGTCTTTGCTTGTTTTACTGTTTATCAGGCTAAAATGGGATGCTTAGATAATAGTCTGTTGCCAACTTCTAATAATTTGGGTTAGTGGTTTGTTTATATCTGTGTAATTATAATATCAAATTCTGTCTTGGCAAACATCACTAATAAATGGACGGGACATATGGTTTGAAAAGCTTGATTCTTGTTCCCTTCTCCCATGAAGGGGCTTTCTGAGTGTGGTAAGTGGGTGATGCATAAATGTATGTGATTGTGTGTGTGAGTGAGTTCTTCTCAGCAGGTGGCAGATGGCACAGAGGACCCGTCCGAATGGCCTAACCCCAGACACGTGCACACACACTCATTAGGTCGTGGGGCAAAATGCACGGTCTTGAACTCTTGTTCAAGTGAAAGGGGGGTTGAGAGGCCAATGTTTTGACCCTAAAAAGGCCAGGGTATCGCTAAGTGCTTGACAATTTTTGGTGCTGGGATAAACCACAGTTTTGTTGGCCCAAAGAACCATTCAATAAAACGTACTAAAAGAAGGTTTTTGTTAGTATAAAGAACATTTTAATAATCTTGAGAACTTACAAAGGACTTTTTGTGCAATTGACGTAAAAAGTTCTTCATGAAACAATAATGCCAGTAAATCTAAAGCGAGGGGCCCTGGAATGATGAAACATAAGCCCCTGAAACAGGCAGCTGGTTTGCATGAGTCAGATGTTTATAAACAGTCTTTCTAAATAGATTTCAGTAGCTAGATTAAGGTTATGCACTTTCTCTCGTCAGATTTTTCTCTTTTGTCCTGATGCAAGTTCAAGTTCAAACACATGGTCACGGTTGTTAACTTGTCAATTTTGTAATTCGCATACTCGAAATTAGTTGTTGAAGTTTGTCACAATTCTTTTCAGATTTTGTCAGAGGAACTTTTTCATGAGCCTTTTTTGTTCCTCAGTTTGCGCTCTTGAATTGTCACCTGCTCAACTTCCAAGGCACAAATCTCGCTCTTTGTCTCCTGTCTGTGTGGGCTCCCCTCCTAGCAAGCAGTGTTCCTTGAATGTCGTTGTTCTTGGGAGTAAAAGGCTTCCTGCCTGCCTTCCTTTGCCCCGCTCTTGCCCTTCCCCCAGCCCAGCCAAGCCAGGGACCCTTAGAGTGAATGCCTCCATATTGTTGGTTTAGTCTATTGTGATGCTAATGGAAGCCGGAGACCCTTGAGTCATCTATCACGCGTGACAGGGAAGCAGGGGCATTGTGTCTTGTACTGCACACAGGAGAAGGGCTGCTGTCTCTACAGGTCTCACCGGGAGAATATCAAACCCAAAGAATTCATGCTTTTGGAATAGTCCATAATTACTGCTCAATAATTCTACTCCCTCAATTTAAGAGTGATCTTTTTTTAAATGTATTCCCCAAAATACTATATAGGCTAATTCACAATTTTTTACGTTTTACATTAACAGTTTGTCTAGCAGTTGATGTGATAACAATAACATTGATAAGTCAGTTTGCTTTTTTTTTTTTTTTGACCAGTTGACCTCATGAAAGTCAGAATGCAAGTTTAAAGTCTGACAGGAATGAATGTTAAGAATGATCAAACTTCATATTTTAGTTCCTTTCTGCTCTGACAACTAGACAGATTCAATTTGTAGCCCATTGGGGATTAATGCTAGATTTGGATGAGGTGAAGCCATCGAAGTGAGCCTTTATGTGAGAATTCTCTCACTGCTTACTGGCTGTATGGCGGCGATCCAGCATCCACTGACATCATAGTTGTCCAACCGACCAGATGTGAGTGTGGTCAGGCCTACGTTGAACAAATGTGGTGCAACAGGAAATGAGTCCTTTAAAAAGCTCTGAGAAAAAAAAAGTGATGTGTTTTTAGCAATCAAAGAACATAACCAAAGCCATTAAAAGGCTTTAATATGCTACAACTATAAATGAGGACAATGTTTATGGCATGGGGTCTGAGCCAAGCTGCAGGATTTTGCTTTGATTAAATCATCTTTGCTATGACATGCTGGCAGGAAGGATGATGGGGCTTTATTTGCTTCACCCCCTCGGTGTGGAATCAATGGCAATTTTATGCTGTCTTTTTAAATGATATAACACACTCCTGCTGTAGAGGCTCTTTGGCTCCTGTGGAGTGCTATCTGTGAGAGGCTGAGAGGATGCTAATGGAAGGGCTGGTGTTGATGGTTTCGTCCCAGTTAGACGTGTAAGGAGGAGGACGCTGCCACATGTTGCTAGAAAAGAACAGCTCATACCAGCTTAAGGTGGTCATTTTTGGCGCTTGAAATGCTGGTTAGTTGCTGCTCCGAGGTGTTCTAAGCTCTAACTAGCTTGATCAAGATGATTTACCAGGTTGAAAACAGGTCCGCCAAACAATAGTCCAGTTCATCAACCATCTTGACCAAATTAAAATTGTTGTTGGACCCGGGGGGATACTAATGGAAGGACTGGTGGTTATGCATACTGTTGCTCATGCTCATTTTTTGGACTCAAAATGCTGGTTAGTTGCTTCTCTAAGGTGTTTTACCAGCTCTAACCAGCTTGATCAAGATGATCTACCAGGTTAAAAACAGGTCCAACAAATGGTAGGCCATTAAATCAACCATCTTGACCAGGGGCCGGTTGCATAAAAGGTTAAGACTAGTCTCAAAAGTTAGTCAGCTAAATTTTTCTTTAAGACTGGTCACAGTTTTTTTAAATTTAGTTACATAAAAATTTATATTAGTCTAAGGTAAATACAAAAATAAAAAACAGAGACAATAAAACTCTTGGCTAACTGCTAGTTGGTCAGACCAGCTCTTAAGACACTGTCTTAACATGAAGGCTAACTTTATGCAACTGGCCCCAGATTGAACAGGCTCTAACCAGCTTGATCAATATTTTCAGTAGAACAAAAACAGGTCTACCAAATGATAGACCAGTTCAACAACTATCTTGACCAGACTGAACCCTTGTAGATTTAAGAGGATGATAATGCAAGAACTGCTATTAATGGTTTTATCACATTTCAATTGTGAAAAGGAGAAAAGAGATCTACCATGTGTTGATTTACTCTGTTAAAGGTGGTCAGGCAGGTTCTTTCTCGGGAACTCCCACTGCGTCCCATAGCGTCTCCGGACGCAGTGTTCGTTCCCTTAAAGAACATGGTTATATTCATAACCTCCCGTTTTTGTAATATACTGTAGCAGCAGATTTATTGCTGTTCCAAGGTGGTCTACCACCCCTAACCAACTTGACCAGGGTGGTCTGCCATGTAAAAAAAATGGTCTACCAAATGTCAATCCTGTTAATCAATAATCTTGACCAGCTTGAGCTTTCTGTAGGGTTCAGAGGACGCTAATGTAAAGGCAGCTGATGATGATGGATTTATCCCAGTTAAACAGTGAAGAGGAGGAGCTGGGAGCTGCTGAACATAGCAGCTGGTTTTTGCTGTTCCAAAGTGGTCCACCGGTTCTAACCAGCTTTCTAGCCCAGCTGATCAATCATATAATATAAATATAATTTAATATAAATTGACATTTACCTGTTTAAAGTGGTCAAGTGATTTTTTTCAACATGGTAACTGAGGTTTGGTAACAGCTGGACCGACCAGTTTGACCAACTAAATCAGCTTGGACCAATTGACTTGTTGAGCAGAACTTTATATAAAGTCCCAGATTTGATCTTCTAAAAAACGCAGTAAGCAGACGATGTATGAAGCACATTTGTTATAGCTTTGTGTTTCATAATCACATTATAATTGATGAATATTTCAAGTTGAAAGGTGTCATTGTGAGCTGAGAAAAGATTTTGAGTCTTGACACATTAATGGTGATCAGTAATTTAAAAGTCCAATTCTGCTTTTGTGTTTTGGCAACTCTGAGAAACAGCCATAAAACACAGAGAAAATGCTTGCTGTGCCGAGCCATTTGAGAGCAGCCCAGTTGAGGTAATGAATCTCCATCCAAATTAAAGAAGTGTGATGCAGCATTGTGAGGTGAGAGTGAATGTGTGGTAAAGTGGGCCGCAGCAGGGGGTCGTGGGAGGAATAGAGGCCAATACAGCAGCTGTGTAAACCTCCTCAGTTTAAAAAAGGGGATGCAGAAACCAAGGGATGGCGGATGTAATGAAAGGGTGAACTCTTGTACCGGGACTGTTAATTGTTCTCCAGCTTAGCCAGCATCCAGATACAGTCACACTTCGGCTCCAGATTGCAAAATTATCAAAGACACACCCTATTCAGGGAAGCATCAACGGCCAGAGTCTGTTTTTTGCATTTCTGTGAAGTCTGAGCAGGGGAGGATGAGTTAGTGTCTAAATTGAGGTGGGAGTGCTGACAGCTCACAGTAGGGAGTGGGGAGAGAGTCCGCTCCTCTTTCCTCAGAGGGAGTTGGCACAAAGGGCGGAGATGCATTCCTAATTGAATGAAGAGTCAGCTGGGGGACAATCCTAGAAAGAGGGGTGCCGGCAGGCCCCACTGAGTGGCTTCTGCTGTTTTAGGAGCTATTGATATGGACTCCGGTGTCTTTGAAATTAAGGGAAGCCTTTTCCTACTCGAGAGGACGGATTTCTTCTTTGCCCGGGTTTTCTGCTTTTTAGTCAGGCCATAAATACCTAATCCTTTCCCTGCTGTTTTGATTGACAACTGGAAAACTCTTGCAAGGGTTCACATCCTCCCGGTTCCCACCCACTACTCTGCTGTCTTACTCATGTATACCTTATTGCAAAATGAATATGAAATTCACCATGAATATCCACCACAAATAAGTCTTTAAATTGAATCGATGCATTCTTAAGGGGCTGGTCACACAAAGCAAAATATGCCCAATTCTCTTTTTTACTTTTTGTTGTTATTCATAAATATTCTTATTGAATTTACTTATTAATACAATAAATGAGAAATCACAATTAGACTTTTTGGGCAAATTTGTGCAGCCCTAATTCATATGAATTTGAGTAAAATCTTATTTTAACATCTGAATGTGAATTTCTGTGTGTTGAGACAGAATCAGGGCTTTATAGTAAGGCTTCGCACACATCCTGATTTCAGGTGAGTATTTTGATCACCCTGGAACAACATTTTAAGCCAAAAATGTAGTCTTGCCCATATGCCTACACCTAAACCTAACCTTAAAGGGTTAGTTCACCCCAAAATGCAAACTTAGTCGAAAATGATGTCGTTCCAAACAAGTAAGAGCTTGGTTCATCTTTTGGACACAAATTAAGATATTTAATGAAATCATCTGACCCTCCATATACAGCAATACAAGTGAAATGACCCAGATCCAGAGTAGCAAATACATCAGTAAAACAGGATGTGACATCAGTAGCTCAACTTTGAACAGTTTTGCGATGCTATGAGATTACTTTTATTTTTGCGGAAAACCCCCCAAAAATATCATAATTTACCATGAGTAATCCTTACAATCATGGGAAATCATAGATGAAAGACACTTACGTAGAAGCACCAGACACTGATTGTAAGCCTAAACTTACAAAAACTATAAACTGGCTCTTCATATCTGATTGGTTTACCACCGTGTTGTTAAAGGGGCAACAAAGTTGTTGATCAAGGAAGATGTCACACTTGGTAAAATGCTTGGTCCAGCTTCACATACACAACGCCTGTTCACACTCTTTATAAAAACTGGAACACATAATACTTTAAAGAAGTATTTTCTCTTATTATTGTCATTGGGGGCAGCTTGTTTCCTGGAGTTTCAGGACCTCCAATGTGTCCTTACCCTCTTTTTTTTACTTAGTTTCTCTCTGCCAGCGTTGTTTTGCACAGCAAACACAGGAAAGAAAGCGTGCTGGCCAAGTCCCGCCGAGCAGGGTTTTTTTCAAGGCGGTGAAAAGAATGAATTATTCAGCAGTAAGCATGCTTACAGCTGGCCGTTTGTGAGCTTTGATCTAGGAATCAGGCGGCTGCATGAATGCCCTTATTGTCATGTTATGTGTACACAGTGTGTGAATTATTGAAAGTGGCGAGGCCCTGGCTTCATCTGGGAGAGATTACAGTGTTGGCATGCTGGGGAGGTGGGCTGGAACTGAAAATCCCCAGATGCTATTTATTTGTCCTGAAGGTCACATGATCTCCCACCGTTGTTATAGCCTTGAATGGCCTACGTGAAGAAAGAGCGCTGCCCCTCCATTCAGCCCGCACATGCATCAAGCACGCATGTTGGAATTGCACGCTCATTGGCCTCAGGCTGTGTTGAAGACCGCGACACACTTGTTAGGACTGGGTCTTTGTAGAAGGAGTTTGTACTGTTTCAGATAGACGTCTCAATATTGCCACGTGTGTACATGGTTTGTGGGTCTTTCCAGAATTTGGTCTTCAAAGGATCAAGTGGCCAACTGGGGCTTTTCAAACTTATGTGGAGACTTTGACATTGCTGATGACCTCATAGTTATTTGGCATGAAATGAAAATTCACCTTATCTATTTTCTAAATGAATGTTATAGAACTTAATAAGGACTTGCAAGACTTCTCCAATCATTTAATCCATTTGAACTAGCCTCAGCAAGCTTATGCTCATCTACCTACATTTTTGAGTGCATTTCCCACCCAAATTAAGTTTTTATTTTGATAATGTGTTACATTTGGATGCAGAATAGAAGAAAAGACCTGTTGAAACATTATATTGATATATTATATTGTTTTATTGTTATATCACAACTTAAAAGCCAGGGTAACACTATTTTAAGGTGTCCTTGTTATAGATGTTACATGTACTTACTATTATAACAACAATGAATTATGCATAATTACATGCAAATAACCCTAAGCCGGACCCTAAACCTAACCCTAACCATATAGTAAGTACATATACTGTAGTTAATAAATATTACTCAGTTCTTAAATGTATAACTACACTGTATCAAGGACACCTTAAAATAAAGTGTAACCAAAGTCTGAAATACTTATTTTGAATAGTAATTACTAAGTGATTACTTCAGCCTATAAAAGTATCTTCTATATGTGTGAAATACGAATGAAATTTAGAAGTACCACATCAGTTGGCCTGCTTCAAAGCCTCTCCCATGTCCTGATGGGATACTAAAAAGCGTCTATTTGATGGGCACTTCAGAATCTTGCCAAAAGTAGTAAGTTATACATTATTTGCACATTATATCTTCCTCTAGTAAATTAATCTGCTAAAAACTTAATTTTTTTTTGTCGATCAAGGCAGCAGAATTTGATAAAGTAATTGTAATCGATCATATTCAGATGGTGATGAGTCTCAGTAAAGCATGGCAGATTGTTTTGGTCTGCTGCATATTGTACTATTTAGCACAGACACTGAGAGATTAGCGATAATGGCACAAAAACTTTATTTAGCACTGGTTTTGTGGGCGTGTTTGCATCATTGCCTCATTTGCATAATTTGTTTAGTCAATTGAGTTCTAAAACATAGACAGGATGTGCAAAGAAAAACTGATAACAGCAGGTGCAATTCGTTTTTTATGATTTCTCTTGTTTTAAAAACTTGTGTGGATTTTACTGGCAGAAAGGAAAATAACTGGTACGTGAGAGAGCGGAGTTGAGTGAGAAAGAGATTCCCTTTCACACGACAGGTGTGCCTAATAGCAGAAGCTCAGGAGATTACCCAGCCCACCTGAACACAGTGAGCCCAACGCACAGCAGGTGGATGATGCGGCTTTGCCATCTCAGTGTGTGCCCATTTCACAAACAACAGACCTCAGCCCAGCCACCGCCACGGCCAGTCACCCCACTCCACACCCAGAACACATCTGCTGTTTTTTTTCTGTTATCGACAAACCTACCTTTACTTTTAATGCGTGATTTATTAGACACATGCCTTGGTAGTTAGTTGCATGCTGAGCTCCGGTGTTTATATTCAAGTTAATTCTTTATGGACACTTTTGACAGACTGTGATGACACATTTCCACATTAATTAAAGTGCCCCTACAATGCATTTTAGAAAATTTGCTTTCATGCAGTGTGTAACACAACTCTAAGTGAATGAACACAACCTGCAAAGTTTTCAATCTGAAGGTGCAACGTGTATAAAGTGATTGTCTTTCAAAAGAAAGAGTCGACTCTGAATCATTGAAACAAATTGTTTGTAAAATGAAGTCAACGAAAAACATTATCATATTGTTCATCATATTGTTTTGCGCAGGCCTTGAGAAAACTTGATAATTGCGTTGGTCTGAATGAAAATGCTGATTAATTCTTTGTCACCGTTTTGTGCCGCTTTTGGAGCATTAAAAACTCACAAACGCTACCTTAAATGAAATCGACCAATCACCAGAATCACCAAATAGTTTGGGAGTTGTTAAACAAACAAGGTAAAAATTAATGTGTATTAACAGAAAATAAAAGTGTTTTTGACCTTACATGCATTGTTTGTGACTCTACATATGAACCTTTCATAATCCATAATGTGGGCACTTTAAGAGAAGTTTTTATTTATTTAATTTTATTTAAAATATACAGTACTTTTCAAAGGTTTGGGAAATATTTGGTTTTAGAAAGTTTTTAATAAGGTCTCCCATACTTACTTTTTTTCAAAAATCCACCAAAAACAGTAATATTTTGAAATATAATAACATTGATGCATAATATTTTAGAAGCATTTTTGAGAATTTTTATCTAAGAAATTGAGTTCAAAAGAATTTAATTTATTTGAAATAGAATATTTTGGAACACCTCACACATTTGAATTCTATTCAATATTCTTTTTACTTTATGCAAATTATATTTTGAAGTAAATATAGTTCATTGTTGTTCCAAAGTAAAATGGGTGGTAAATTGTAGCTGCATCAATTCTACGGTCGCTTGTTTAAAAAGCTATTTTTACTACACAGTTCTGGAAAAAAACCCAAAACAAGGATTCTATGGCAACCGTTGGCTACAGCTGGACACATAATTAGAGTGGCTCCTTACCTATAATTTGCGTAATAGTTTTGGGGTGGCGGTATGTTATTAACATATGAAAAGGCTAAGCAGGGGTCATTGTGCCTAGCATCAGTAATTAGAGCAGTGCCAAGCGCGCAAGAATGTGTAGAGCTGCCATTAATTGGAGATCACTACAAAACCATGCTTTAATTATTATTTAGTGAGAACAGTAGTGTGTTAAATGAATATGTTTCCTCTTCCATTACGTGCTCTAACCATATGAATGTCTGGATCTGTTTCTTTTCATAGCGTGAGGCTTTGAAGAAATTGGGATTAAATTAGATTAAATTGAAAGGCCGTAGAGTTGTTGGGCTATTTTCATGGTAATAGCACGCACGGCCAAGTTTTCATTAAAATTAGGCGTGTTTGTTCATTCGCTGGGGTTAAGATTGCTACATGTTGCTCACATGGTGGGAACAATTGAGGCTATAGAAATTTTGGTTCATGCATTCAAACTCAAGGCTGTGCATTCCTGCTTTGATTAGATTAATTCAATTTAAAGTATTAGGTTTCCAAAGTTTTTACATTAACACATCTCATCTGTTGTTTTTCCGTAGGTCGGAATGAGCTGATTGCCAGATACATTAAACTCAGAACTGGGAAGACAAGGACACGGAAACAGGTAAGAGAATCCGTCTTCTTGCATGCATGCCACTAAACGGGAGGCCAGTACTGTTGAATGCACCTGCTATCTGAGCTTTTGCAGGATAAAAACTTACAGCTTACACAATGAACAGCAAAGATAAGAAGATACTCGCAATAAAGGGTGGGCGATATAAGGTAAAATGTCTATTACAGTGTTCTTACATTTTTTTTTTGCATGTTCTGTACACAATGTATATATTTTTACAGAAAAGAGATTCAAAGAGTAATGGTTAATAATACAGATTTTTTTTTATGTTCATTAATCAAAATTGCAATTTTGCTCATAATCACTTTTTAAAATTTCAAAGAAAAAATTGGCATAAGTACATATAACTATAAGCTTATAATTTACAGAAATGTCAAATGATTAATTTGCGCTGAATTACATCTAAGATATAAAGTTTTTGTGTACATTATATAAATAAATATATATACTATGTATATTTATTATTTATATTTAAATACAAACAAACGCATATATTTATGAAAAATGTTTATGTTAAATATATTTATATATAATATAAAAATAAGTCTAGACATTTATTTATTACATATAGATATGTTTAATATATTTACTGTTGTATTTATAAATACATAATAAATATTTACAGTAGACACATATATTATGTAAACAAAAACTTTTATTTTGTTTGCGATTAATCATGATTAATTGTTTGACAGCATGGTAGCACTAGGTAACACTTGTTAACTGTTAACTATGACTTTTCCTTCAATAAATCCTTAATTTGCTGCTTATTAATAGTTAGTAAGGTAGTTGTTAAATATTAGCATTAGAGATGTAGAATAAGGTCATGCAGAAAAAGGCATTAATATGTGCTTAATTTGCGCTAATAAATGGCTAGTATTGTAGGCATGCAAGTAAGCAACTTTTAGGTGTAACCGTAAAATACAGTGTTACCGACATCGCTAATAAAAAAAGTATAAATAAATTAGTATGGTAGTTATATAAAAATTAATAAAACTGACTATAAACTGCTAAAATCTCTGTATTCAGTCAGATTTAATGAATAGAAAGTGTATATGCACTGTAAAACCTTACTGATGTGTTTTTCAAACAATGAAAGAATAGTTTGTGCTAGTGTTTTGCTCTAAAATATAACACCTAAACAGAAAAACATGTGTTGGGAAAAGATAAAAGTTCAGCACACTATGAAAAATATGAACTTCTTTGGCTTGTGGTGTGAAATAAGCATTGTTTTAGCAAGTGGAGAATTTGAGTCAACCTTCATCTTGCATCTTTTACCTCGCCGTGGTTGAGGTCATTGTAACACTAATTCTTTTGTCCCGAGTTTATACCGTTTTATTACTTACTGGTATATCGCCCACCCCTGCTCATACACACACATAGACATAGGTTGGTGCAATGCACGCACACACACACACACACACACACACACATGCACACATAGCCACTCATGCAGGAGCATGGAGCTTTGCAGCATGTTCAGGCTGAGTGAAAGAACGCTAATGCGATTGTAGAAGAGACGGACCCTGAACACTGGGCTCAGCCGGCAGATGTTTCATTCAGCTGTATGAGAACACACCGCTCCGGCCAAGACACTCACTCACACATTAGCGGACACAAAGCCTCACTATTTTAAAAGGCTTATTATTAAAACAGTTCAAATAGACATGTTTTTACACAGACGACCTGTTTAGAACCCAAATGTCTTTTTTAAATCCACGAATCTGTTTTTTTTTCTCCATTTGACTGTAATGTAATTTGTTATGGTGCTCTGTATGTGCTGGTGCAGCTGTAACACTTCAGTGGGCTGAGCTTAGACGGCTCCGTCTCAAAGCTCTTATCAGATAGATTTACTACAGCAGACAGGAAATATAATACTAGACATCCTTTTGTTTTAAATTATATGAATATTCCAGGTTATATAGTATGCTACTTGCTGATCCCTCAAACAAACAAGAAGGGAATTCAGAGGAAATCACTTAAAGTGATTTAGCAGCATAATAACAAAATCAATAAGATTTTGATGCTGTCTAAAATAATTTATTCTGATTGGTCAGTTACAGCATTCAGAAAATAAAATATTGGTAACACTGTACAATAGGGTTTCATGTTTTAACATTGGTTAACAAACTAACAATGAAAATTAATGGTGCCATAGAATGAAAAACTGAATTTAGCTTGGCATGGTTGAATAATAACAGTTCAGTACATGGACATAACATACTGTGAGTC
>JAUMHQ010000059.1:24617301-24631070 GCA_032361165.1 Enteromius paludinosus
TTGTCTGTGAATGTTTTTTTTTACTTTGAAAGGTTTGGTGCCCATCCACTTCCATTAAATGACTACCAGACTGCCACAGTTAAAGTTAAAATTCTTCGTTTGTGTTCTGCTGAGGAAACAAAGTCACCTACATCTTGGATGCCCTGGGGGTAAGCTAATAAACTATCCCTTTAAGTTCAGTAATCTAGGATTTAAAAAAAAAAATTATGATTATTAATTTAATCCACTAAATAATTTGTGCTTTATCGTTCAGAAGTTTGGAATATTATTATTATTTATTTTAATGTATTTTATCCCTGTGATGGCAAGGGTTAATTTTCTCCAGTCATTACTCCAGTCTTTAGTGTCTGTGCTGATTTGCTGATTTAATTAATAATGGTTCTTATTATTATACATTTTGAAAACCATTTTTGCTGCATAATATTTTGGAGAAAACGGTGATACAGGACTCTTATATGAATGAAATTGATTGGAAACAGAAATCCAGTATATCACTATAAAAGTATTAACATTTTTTATTAAAAGTGTACTGTTACTGCATTGTTTACATCTTTTATTAAGTATCGCTTGAGATCAAAATAATTTGTCCTTGCTAAATAAAGGCTTTATTTACTAATTTGATTGGTTTGCATGTATGCTCATATATTTATTTAGTGTAGTAGTTAAGTATCTTACCCCAAAGTTTTAAATGGTAGTGTATTACTATTTTCACAAAACATTTTAAGCAGCTAAATCTGTTTTTACTGTAATGTTCTGAGCACCCAATCAGCATATTAGAATGATTCCTGAAGGATCATGTGACTCTGAAGACTGGCTGCTAAAATCTCTGCTTTGAAAATGGAAATTCTAATAATATTTCACAAAATTACTAATTTTGGTTAAATAATTGCATCCTTGGTGAGTTCTTTCTAAGATGTCTGTCTATTCCAAACTTATGACCGGTAGTGTACGTTATATACGTATAAATTATAGAACAGTTCAGGAGCATTTAAACTATTAGTGTCAGACTTCTGGCATTGAGAAAAAATTGTGGTACAAACATGTATCCTGAACCGTGTTGTTAACAGAAACCGCTTCACTCCTAGCTCACTACGTCTGTACCCTTCCTGGATCCTAATTTATTTTCTAAATGCTATTGAAGGATCAGAGCGTGAAGGACAAAGCTCTTCAGAGCATGGCCTCCATGTCCTCGGCCCAGATCGTCTCTGCCACCGCAATCCACAACAAGCTGGGTCTTCCGGGCACCCCGCGTCCTGCCTTCCCTGGAGCAGCAGGGGTAAGACCGTCCTCTGGCACCCACCTATCAGTACACTATCAGTACACCGCCTGCGTCAGGTCCAATCCCATTACACACCCACAGAGCCGTGCCCACATCACCTGCCTTCATCAGATAAGCCCACTAATGCCACACTCAAGATAACTAGACTGCATGGCACATAGTCCACCTCATTTCTCAATGGACATGTGATAACTAATGTATCAAGAGTGCACAGACGTGTGTGTGCCTGTGGATAGGCTGTGTTTTGCTGTCTATTTATTTATCTAATTCTTTAGTTTTGGCAGGGCATGATATCCACGGGCCAGCCTGGATCCTCACAAGAGTGAGTATCTCTACTAGAAGTTCTGCTCTCATTGAACCAGTAAAGCTACAGTGCTAGCAAGGCATATCAGACATTCTTCTGATTCTTTTCACCCCCTTTTTCACCACATTCTTCTTCTGCATCTTCTTCACTGTGGCTGTCTTCACTCTCTTCACTCTTTTCTTTCCTATTTTCACTTTCATCACTTTCATCTTCTTTTTCTCTTTACCACTACCTTCACCATCTTCCTGCATCTCCTCCTTGTTCTTCTCTACCACTGTCTTCACCTTCAGCATCTTTTTCACCAGCCGTTACCTCTATCTTCACTCTTTCTTTACCACCATCTTTACCTTCTTCTGCACTTTCTTTTTCATCTTTACCTTCTACAACTTCTTCATCTTCCTCTTATTCTTCAACTTCTTCTTCTGCAATGAATGTACTGCTTACTCTAACGATTACTGTTTAATGTAGTTTGCATTACATATATATATTTGTTTAAATAATATATTTATGAGTGCTTTGTACCAAAAGGTAGGTTTGGTTTAAAGCATCTTACCACTGTTTTAAGAAAGTGTACATTACAAGACAAATTCTTTAATTCCACAACTAATGTGCAGCAAAAAGCCCTAGATTATGGCCAGCTTATAGTGTATGCTTGCTGCCAGTGCTGTCTAGTATGCACACTTGTAAACAAATATGTTTATTTGAAAAGTAGTCAGCCAGTTGTCGGGTGTGCACAAAGTCCTGCCTAGCAAGAAGGTTGTTACATCCAGTGCAAATAAGAGAATGTGAGAGCAGGTGGAGGGAAAGCTGGTGGGATATCATATTTCTAATTCTTCTTCTTTTTTTTTATTGAGTGTCTGATCTATGATCTGATTCAGCATTTAATTTCCACAGAACTAAATTTATAGCCCAAAACTTTAATGTGCTTCTTTTGCTGCCTTGCAAGCACTGGCATTTCCTTTAGGAAATGCATATCTTCCTTATTCCTCCTGTCTCTGTTTTGTCTGCTTTATTGTCGTTCTTCTCTACTTGATGTCTGTATTATCCCCGGCCCTTCCAGCTTTCTCTCTTCTTCCTCGGAGGGATCAGAGATAGAGGAAGCCTTTCCAGAAACAGGGATGGGTTGAATCCAAGTTCGAATACTTTGTGCAGCTTTGTTTCGTCTTTGCTGTGTAACCCTCTTAATCTCTTCAGTATGTAGTGCCGCTAAACTTCAGGCTGCTCGTTTTCCTGCTCTAAATTCTCCTTTGTCTATGTTTTAGCATCAAGCCATTTGCTCAGCAAGCGTACCCTATCCAGCCAGCAGTCACAACTACAATCTCAAGTATGTCTTCAGGGTTTTTTTTTTTTTGGATTTTTTTCAGTTCTCATTCGGATTTATCATTCTTTATGTTTTGAAGAGCTGATATTCAGTGTGTGTATGTGTGTGTAGGTTATGAGCCCCCGACAGTGCCGGCTCCCACAGTGCCCGCCTGGCAGGGCCGATCTATCGGCACGTCTAAACTCAGACTGGTGGAGTTCTCCGCTTTTCTTGAGCACCAGAGAGATCCAGATTCTGTGAGTCACTTCTGTATGTTACTATAAGTCAAAACTAGATTAAAATGGAGCTAGTTTAATTGCTAATACACATTCCTGGTCTTATTGCACATGATTCATTATATAGCCTACTAGTCAAAAGACCTCTTCAGAATTGAGTGTTTTTAGATAGAAGTCCTCCATGATTGATTGAAAACACACATGCAACACGTACAATATAATCTTTCTAATGGTGGTAAATACCCACCCTGCATTTTTGGCTTAGATATCATCATCTTAGATATCATTCAACATCATGAACTACCAAAGAACACTTTTATGACACGTTCATTTCTACATATGCTAATGCAGTATCAATGAATTAGCATTCATAATTGTAATTATTTTTTTTAATAAAGAAATCATGAACATTTTTTTCATGTTTATTCAGTCATTTTGTTTGTCTCCCAAAATAATAAAACGTAAAAATGTGAATTTTCTGATATTAATTGTATGCAATTAATTGTGATTATTAATCAACATATCATGAAATGTATTAATTGTGAATAGTACTAGTTAAAAACCAAACAATAAAGTACTTCATTTCGTCATTTTGACAAGGTTCCTGTTTCTAAGTTGTTCTCTCTCTTTTTTTCTGTGCAGTATAACAAGCATCTCTTCGTGCACATCGGTCAGACAAATCACTCTTACAATGATGCCTTGCTCGAGTCAGTGGACATTCGTCAGATTTACGACAAATTCCCTGAGAAGAAAGGAGGGCTGAAGGAATTGTTTGGCAAGGGTCCTCAGAATTCATTCTTCCTCATAAAGTTCTGGGTGAGTGAATCTCTGCAAAGAATGGCCATCTGTTTAGCGATTCACAGACCGACCACAGGACAATTATCCACAAAAGAAAACATGCTAACTACCAAAAGTCCAAAAGAAACATAGTATTTTTTTTTTATTTATTTAGGCTTAAAATAAACACATATGCTGTGTTATGTATGCCCAGCCTGTGCCAAGGTTTCTACAGTAATGAGAGCGGAATTACCACAGTTCATGTTTACCACCCATACAACTGCCTATTTAACGCAAATATTTATCCACCGAGTGATTACATGCATGAATAATTGTGCATTTCCCTAAAGACACTGGGCCACTTTAGTTTTAAAGACAGCCGTCTCTGTTTACGCGTCCAATCCGCCGCCGCTATATTTGGCACGGCATAGCTGAAGTGTCCATGATCAAAGCTCGCACTTATTCCGTTTAATATCGCGAAACAATTGGATGACCTGGTTGCTCCTCTAATAGCTATTCAAACATTGCATGCATTTTGTGAAATGCTAACTAGCGGCAAGCAACAAAGTGGGCCTCGTTGTGATTGGAGCGAGGCTGCTCGAATTCCGTTTGAAGTGACAGAAGGATCTGAATTTCAAATGAAACTCTGGATCTGCACAATAATGCCTCTCTTGAATATGATGTGAAAATGTAACAGGCTTGTCTTAATGAAAAGAGAGTATGCCAGAAATGAATATTTGAGCTTTTTCAGGTAATGAACATCGTGTTAGCTTACAGAAAGAGCGGAGAGGGAGCTGTTCTTTTTTCCTACTCTTTTTCAAAAATTTTTACTCAAAGCTATTTAATCTATTCCTTCTAATCTTAGGCACAGCCTTTTTTTCTTTAATACCCGAATAGACTAAAATTTCGAAATAGCCAGTGGTTGGTAGTTGAGTGCAGATATAATGCAAGCTAAAAGGAATAGTTTCCATAAACGAACATTTACTCACCTGCATGGTCTTCCATAACTGATTTTTTTTTTTTTTTCACAAGTAACATCAATATATGGTCCATAGAGGTCTTTTCACAATGTGTATGGATGAAAAAAGCGCTAACACTTTTTAAAAGTTTCATACTAGTTTTGTGTTAGTGTGAGGAATAAACTGAAGTATAAATCTTCTATAGGTTTAGCTGTTCTTTCAGTCTCCACTAGATGTCAGTTTTGTATTGAATGTTATATGTTGATGAATCTATCCGTTTGCTGCTGTAGATTTCTCTGTGCTGGAAGTATTTGACAGAGTAGATTATTAGATTGAAAGTTAAAGCTATTATCTCATTGCTTCATAGGCTGACTTGAATTGCAACATTCAGGACGAAACAGGGGCTTTCTATGGAGTGACCAGTCAGTACGAGAGCCCGGAGAACATGACCATCACCTGCTCCACAAAGGTGTGCTCCTTTGGAAAACAGGTCGTGGAGAAAGTGGAGGTAAATTTCAAGCATTCGTTGTTGATACAACTCAGTCGTGTTGTCTAAATGTAGCAATAAATGCTCTTCCACTAATATGAGTTTCCCAGAAATGTAATTGCACTTTTATGACTCAGAACACTCAATGGATTTCTTACGTAGTTCTTAGTCTGAAATTTCTTAGAAGAGGGCAAAAAAGAAACACGTTATCTTTTGAATTTGATGAAAAAGTCATGTAATTGAAGTAATTGAAGACTGATAGCTGAATCTAAACACAATCTGAGGCATTGAAATGTGATTATGTTTATTTAGTCATACAAAAAAAAAAGATGCACTAAATAGTTGCATCATGGTTTTGAAATAATACAGATTTTTTTTTTATCATGACGTAAATACAGTAAAACAGTAGTACTGAGATCTGTGTGTTTTAATATGTTTAAATATATATATATATATATTATGGTGATGTTAATGCTGAATGTCTTCAGTGTCAGGATCCTTCAGATATCGTTCTGAATATGTTGATTTGGTGCTTAAGAAAGTGTTTTCTGCTGCTTAATATCTTTGAGGAAACTGTGATACACTACAACTCAAATTTCGGGGTAAGTAAAAAAAAGAACCCATTAAATGGATCAAAAGTGTCAGTAAAGACATTTTCAATGCTACAACAGATTTCTTTCAGAAAAGTGCTGTTTTTTATATTACTCAAAAAAACATGTTTCCACAAAAATATTAAGCAGTATTATTAGCTGTTTTCAGAATATACTATTATTAATAATTGAGCAGCAAATCAGCATAATAGAATGGTTTCAGAAGGATCATGTGACACCGGAGACTGGAATAACAATGCAGACAATTCAGCTTTGTCATCAGGGTAATAAATTACATTTACACAAAATATATTCAAATAGAAAACATGAAATTGTACTATTTTCATAATCGTGCTGTGACCGTGTCAAATAAATGAAGCATTGGTAAACTTTTAAAACTGTAGTAGTGTATATGTAATGGTGCTTTCTCCCATCTGTGCTCTCAGACGGAGTATGCTCGCTTTGAGAACGGACGCTTTGTTTACCGGATAAGTCGATCTCCCATGTGTGAATACATGATCAACTTCATCCACAAGCTCAAACACCTGCCTGAGAAATACATGATGAACAGCGTCCTGGAGAACTTCACCATCTTATTGGTGAGTCAGTGATGATTAAACCAATCAGTGAGAGCTTTCGGGGGCGGGGCGGAGCCTGTGGCCTCTGAGCAGAGACGACCCAGCATTCCTGGCATTCCTGTGGCGCTGCGCAAAGCCTGTTAATCTCCTGCAAAGGGGGAGGAACCCCTTTCTCTAACCTTCATACACACAAGGATTAGAGCCCTATTCTCTCCTACAGCGAGGGTCTTACTAATGCACTTTCCCTGCTCTCTTCCTTCAATCCCTCACATCCTGGTGCTGTGCAGCTGTAAACCTGCTCTCGTGGGTTACGACTCTCACCTGCCATGGAGGTTTTAGTTGTTATGATAGATTCAGGGAGGATGTGTGTGTGTGTGTGTGTGTGTGTTTATAGTGAGTGCTTGTGTACAGTATATGTTGTGGAAGGGTGGTGACATGGGTATTAACATCCATCTTAGGTTATCCAATCACACATAGCATGAAATGTTTAGTATTGGATTTTAGTATTAGATTTATTGTAATTATTTTATTTTAGGTCAATCATAATGTCAGTGTAACAGACATTAACATGGGTTACTCTACTATTTAGAGTTAGGCATCTGTACGTTTATTGTCTTCTTTTTTCTTTAGTGAAAATATGACCTGGAAATGTTTTTCTTTTACAGCCTAGACTTTTACAGCCTGTATAATAATAATCAGTCTCTCGTTCTCTCTCTGTGGTTCAGGTGGTAACAAACAGAGACACACAGGAGACCCTGCTGTGCATGGCCTGTGTGTTCGAAGTGTCAAACAGCGAGCACGGAGCCCAGCATCACATCTACAGACTAGTGAAGGAATGAAGCAGCTCTTTCACACAGACTCTGGACCTCAGTACAGTGGCAGTGCCTCTAGCTCAACACTCACTCAAGATGATTTTCCGTCACATTTGGGTGAATGCTTATAATTATATATATATATTTTTTTTCTTTATTAATATGTGTTTGACGTTTAACTGCAGCTGTGAATCGCGGTACAGTTGTATTATGTTTTAACATGGGAAAGAATGTCAAAGAATGCAGAATCAACATTCGTTCGTAGACTATACATATAAAGTGACAGTATCATTCAACTTAAAGGACAGGTTGAGTTAGAATGAATCTGAATCCGACCTCATTTCAAATTGTATTTATTTTTTTTTAATCTCGGAAGCGTACACATCTGAAAGCGTATGGGTGCAGCCATAAATGGGTGTGTGTGTGTGTGTGTGTGTGTGCGTGTGAGTAGGATGTAGGTGTACAGATGTATATACATTTCACACACGTAGGTATTTTTCCCAAAGAAAAAGTATTTGCGAAATTTAATTTCTGTAACATTGATTTATTAAAAAGAAATCTACTGTAGGTAGGTGTATGTACGTTCATGCATTCCAAACATTCTGAGAATTCAGGGAATTCTGAAGCCCAGCCCTTGAAAAGAATTACTTTGTACACACTACTCTTTTTTTTTTTTTCGTTGAGGAATTACTGCACTGTGATACGAGACGTTTATACCAACCTGTGTCTGTTGTCATGTGTCATCACCTGCAATAAGAAAACGCAGAGAATCGACCCCTTACTGTTGACTGTACAGCTTGTGTAAAAAGGTAACTCAGAAGCACTACCAGAGCTTGATGGATTATCCATCAGATTGACCCGAGCACTTGGATCCACTCGTCGTCGGACAAGCCTTAGAGCGTGTTTTCACGAAGCCCATCCCTGAACGTGCTGTACGTCACGGAGCGCTCCTTCATCTTCTGTACGAATCTGTCCCAGAGTTCCTCGCTGCCTTTGACATCCCCACACAGCCCATGTCTCTGTGGCCTAATCGATTTCTACAACTGCAAGCCTTAATAATGGTTGTGTGAACTCCAAAAGATGCCACTAAAGCTGTGACCTCTTTCCTAAGCTGGAAGACTTTCTTATTGTCACATGTTGTAGGAATTGTACAGTACACACCTGCCAAAGTGTAACAATATACAGCACAGTGCCTTAGCGTATGAAGTGAACGTGGATGAGCGCAGTCATTTTTCTGGAAACGGTAACACTAAAGGTGCGGTCACGTTTACTGTTCTAGTCGGAGAAATCAGTGCAGATGAAATCAGTTATTTGGATAGGAATTTGTGGGATTCAGGCAACGTTTAGCTCCCTTGTTTCAAAGAGTTCGCCGCTCTGACTGGCTGAGAGACACTTGGTTTGAAAATGACACATCGCTATAAGTAATGGGGGTTTCGCAAATGTGACCGCACCTTCAGATCCTACGTGTCATCTTTATAAAACAGCACTGGCCATTCGGTTGACCTTTCACTCTCAGAGACGGAAGACATATTTAAACATACAGAGCTTGCCTTTCTTATCGGAAAAGACCAAAAAGTTGAAGGAGACGCATTGAGCTCCTCTTTATTTCCTGCACTGTAGCATGAAAGTGCCTTTGGTTTTGATTTTCCAGCTTAGAAAAGACAGATGTTTTTTTTGCGTTATTAAATGATCAAAAACCAAACCAAAAAAAAAAAAAAAAGTGGATGTAGGTCAAATATTCACCACATTGCCTTTCATGAGAATTTTATAGAAAAATCAACATGGGCTAGTGAGTGGAAAAAAAAAAAAGTTATGTAATAATTATTAATAACAAACTTCTATCAGCATTGGATTTGGTGGATGTGGCAGACTGTCATATTTGTTCTGTTTTGTTTTCTTTCGAACTTCGGTTCCGTTCTGTGAGAGATTTATTCGAAATAGAGCTTTAGCTACTTTTCTAGTGCATAATCGAATTGTAAAAGCGGGAAAACCTCACAGCACCGTGGAGATTATGATTGCTGAATGGTGTTTGCTTTTACTTGTTTCAAGCCATTTCAATGTCCTATTTTGATGATAGAAACTATATGAAGTGACGTCAAGGTGTGTCGCTCCTCAGACCTTAAAGATAGTCAAGGATATAAACCGCTAAGCTGGCTTCACCAAACCATATCATCTTCACTGCATAATTTATTCATGCTGTTCATTTAAGTGGATTGAGCCCTCAGAGCGTGAGAGACGCTAGATTTAGATTTACAGCCGTGCGTGCGTGCGTGCGTGTGTGTGTGTGTGTGTGTTTTAGCGCTTCAAGTAAACTGTGGAGTTATTAAGTGCGCGCGATATCAAAGCGGCAGACGACGTTGATTGTTTGGTGTTTGCCGTGACGTTACCTTCGCCCTTCGTTCTCGTTCACGTTTCATATAGAGATCTTCCTGTATTGTTCTACATGTACGCGATGGTTTTGTGACGACGTCAGTATATTCAGAGCCCGCTTGGGCGGTGATACTGTTACTGCTGCGCTGCTGGTACATCTGCTACGTCAGTTCCTCCTTAACAGTCCCCTTTACTTCTCTAGGGATCTGAGAACTCATGCCTTTAGTATGATGAATGTTAAACGGACATTGCTTTGCTATTAACGGACACTAAGCAAGGATTTGAGCGGAATCCAGACTACAGTATGTCAGCTGTTTAGCTTCTGTTTTTTGATCTCTGTTTGTATTTTGTCTATGTGTAGGTACTGGTACCTCCTATGTTCATTACCATTTAAGATGTTGGCTTTAAAGTGAACTTTTCTCTAGTTCAGATAGTATCATAAAAAAAAAAAAAAATATTGGGTTTGTGTGCAGAGATTTTTTTTGTAAAAAGGTGCTTTGTATAAAATTATATATTCTGGCTTTTCTTGGTACAAAGGTGTGATATCTTTTATTATCCCTGATGATGGAAAAAAAAGCCTTGGAGCAAGGCTGAGAGAGAAAAGAAAAAACCTATTATGTGTGTGTTCTTTATCGCATATGGTCTTGTCTTTGCTCCGTAACATTTTGATGCCTTCTTGATAAAGTGGTAGATATTTTGTAGCTTTCTAGATACTTTGTATGTATACAATATTGAATAAAATAAGTCATTAAAACAGCTTGTCTGGTCGTGTGCTGTTTTCTTCATGTTTCAGAATGATGGTAACCAATGGAAAATAAATAAATAAATAAAGAGGATCCATATAAACTCTACCTGTCAAATATTTGGAAAATATTTTTTTATATTTTTATATTGAAAGATGTTTCTTATGTTCATCGAGGCTACTTTTATTTGGTCTAAATACAGGACAAAATGTGAAATAACAATTTTAATATACATTACAATTGAATTTTTACCTGTGGTGCGCAGCTGTTTTTTCAGCATCGTAACTCCAGTCTTCAGTGCCTCGTGGTCCTTCAGAAATCATTCTAATATGCTGATTTATTATCAGTGCTGGAAACTGATATTGTGCTGCTTAATATTTGTTTGGAAGCTGTGATATTTTATTAAGCTATTGATTCTTAAAGGAATAAAACGCTGAAAAGAAGAGCATTTATTTTAAATAGAAAATTTGTATTTAGAAAATAAATAGAAAATAAAAGTGTATTTTCTACCAATTTACACTTCCATTCAAGTGTGTGGGGTCAGTAAATTGCTATGCTTTTTTTAATCTGAAAGAACAGGATGTGCTAAAGTGATGGCAAATATTTAAATTGTTAGAAAAGATTAACAAAATGCTGTTCTTTATAACTTTTTATTCATCAAAGAATATTGAAAAAGCACTGCAGTTTCCCAAAAAATATTTGCCTTCTCAACTTTGCAAAACATTGATAATTCTAATAATAAATCAGCATATGAGAATGATTTCTGAAGGATCGTGTGACGCTTTAGACTGATGGAAATTCAGCTTTGCATCACAGAAATAAATTATATTTTAAAGTATATCAAAATAGAAACACATTCTTTTAAATGGAACAAATATTTCAGATTACTTTTTTCTTGTATTTTTGAATGAATAAATGCAGGCTCGATGAACATAAGAAACATCTTTAAAAAATATTACAAATCTTACTGTTTCCAAACTTTTGACTGGCAGTGTGTATATGGGTAGTTGAAAAATAAAGTGTCATATGGTGTGACGTAGCAAAAATGTAGAAAAAAAACTTTACACACAATGAACAAAAAATTCAAAATGCAAAAAAACCCAAAACATTTTTGATGTCAAAACCATACTACCCATCGACCATCATGAAAAGACGTCAATTAAAATAAATCCTTCCTTTAAGGTTTTTTAAAAAAACCCATCTGTAATGATATTTGTAACTGATGTTCTTCCAGGGATAGACGGTTTCACTGAAAGTATGTTTAAGTCTGCAGCGCCACCTGTTGTCCTTTATAGGAACATACTTTGAAAACAGTTGAATTATTTGTTCCCCCAATGCAGTTTTATTTATGATACTCATTGTAGTGCATGCTTATTAAAAATAAATGTTTTATCCACACAATTATTATTTACTCTAGTACAGCACTTTAATGATCTTGTTTTGAACTTTATGGAGGCAATTAACATTTTAACATATTATTTCGTCATAAGCTGTAAATTAAAGGAACAGTACCCCAAAAAGAAACAAAAAAATTGTACGTAAATGATTGTGTTTTAGGAAAAGTTTGTTTCACTGCAATGAATAGCTGCCCTTAAAAAGCCCAAATAGCTTATCAAATCATTACAATAACCCACATGACTGAGATCAGATCTGAGCTAGAAAAGAAATATGCACAGTTTATATGCATCAAAACCGTTCTAAATAAATATACTGTTTTGAACAGTATAGTCTGATGGCACCCATTCATTGACAATTGTCCTGCAAATTTGAGCTCCAATCAAACACACCTGAACCAGCTAATTAAACTGTTCAGGATTACAGTAATACTAAGCTACAGACAGGTGAGTTTGATCAAAGGTGAACCCCTGCTTGATTTTTTTTCCCTAAATCTGTTTAAATGAAGAAACAAACATATCTAACTCCCAAACTGAAGGTGAGTACATTTTTAGCAAATCTACGATTTTTAATTTCTTGGCCAAATCATACGCTACATGCAGTTACATGAATAGCACTGAACGCTAGGGGGCGTGATTATTCCACTATTTGCGAATGCTGCATTAATGAGGGTGAACAGCAGGGGTCACTGCAGGTTTACTTTCAGAAAGGTTTTTTAAAAAAGTTTAAAAAGCATAATATAATATATGGAAAATATAATACATTTGTTTTAGTGACTGATGAAACCATGCTTTTACGTTGATCATGCAATTTTATTAATGCAAAGGGTGTTGGTGTTTTACCCGAAATTAGACCATGCAATTAGTATTTATTTTACCTTACCACTGCATATAAACTCTAGATTGATAATGAATCTAGATAAGCATAAGTGTTTGGTTTGTTGTGCACAATTTTTAATAACACATAATACTCCCAATGAAGAAGTAAATCTACTTAATTTTGGCTTTCAAAACTAAAACAACACAAAAATGCTATTATAAAAATTGTGTCCATCACAAGGTGTGTTTTAGGCGTGTTAACAGTGGACTCTGCTCAGAAGGCAGTCCCAGTTCACTGTGGGTTGGGAGAGGCTGCTTTCTTTTGTCTTGGATGCACAGGGTTAAAGATGCACCCAGGTTAAAGGTGAAGAGTGCTTTTGAAAAACATGCTTTAAATCATATCCACTCACGTGAGATGATTCTAGTCGTATCGGTTTCCTGATAAAAGATGATTTATTGTACACGGAGGGGTGCCTAATAGGGGGCTGACAAACTGATATGACATGACCAGCAATATACTACTGATTTTGCTTCTCAGCTTCCAATTTTCCACTTTTGCTGACAAAATAAATTAATCATGTCAGACTGTACATAACATATCTCTACAGTATCTTAAATAGCCTGAGATATTTTTTTTGTGTGATGCTGCATCCACAGGGTTTAGTGCAAAACAATATTGGTCATTGCAGCATAAATATAATAGTCTTATTGTTTATTAAGGAATTTATTTTCCTTTTTTTTTCTTTTTTAGTGTATTCAAGTATTTGAATGTGTGTATATGTGTGTGTGTGTGTGTGTGTGTGTGTGTATATATATATATATATACAGTAGTCAACGTTTGAAGTGGATCAAAACCTTTAACAAAGTTGTCCTAAAACAATACCTGCTCTTGACAACTGTGATGAACTTTTATAATCCACTTCAAATGTTCACTACTGTGTATATATACTGTATATATACTGTATATATATACATATATATATATATATATAATATTTTTGTCATTAGTGATTTACTGTAAATAATTTTAAACAAACAAACTAAAGAAATAAATAGCATGTTATAAACCCTAGGGTAAAACCCTAAAGTTTGTTCCTTTTATTTAAATATATATATATATA
>JAUMHQ010000059.1:24669603-24688196 GCA_032361165.1 Enteromius paludinosus
ATGTCCATGTACTGAACTGTTATTATTCAACCATGCCAAGGTAAATTCAGTTTTCCATTCTATGGCTCCTTTAAATAAAGCCCCGCAGATGGATCTGCATGTCTCAGTCCCATTCATAACAGAATACGCAGCCACCTCAGGATCCAGCGGGTTTCCTTCCGGACATTGGCCAGATTGTTGTTAGTCCTCGAGCAGAGCTCTCAACCGCTTGAGGACTATGTGCAGGAATACCTAGAGCTCGCTGTCCATTCTAATCTACCGGACTTTGTATTGATTGACTTTTTTGCCAACCCAGCGCCGCTGCACAAGATGGCCACCACACCAGAGCCAAAGCACAAGATTGCCGCCACTCCAGAGTCACAGCCACAGTCCAAGATGGCCACCAGTCCAGAGCTGCAGCCGCTGCACAAGATGGCTGCCAACCCAGAGCCACTGCACAAAATATCCGCCAACCCGGAGCCACTACACAAGATGGCTCCACACCAGAGCCTTCAGCCACCATGGATATAAAGCCACAGTCTTCAGCCATCACAGTTGCCACTTCAGTGTTCCCAAGCATCGTGTATGTTGCATTTGAAGACACAAGGGTGTTCCAAGGGCATTTGAAGCTGGTGTGCAGTCTAGCGGACCCACTATTGATGTCAGTGGGTGCTGCAGGTGTCCCAAGAGCTTCAGCTATGGTCATCTTAGAGACTGTCCCCTATACTCTGTGCTCCCTGTTATGGCGGTTGCCATTTTGAGCATGTGGGCCACACACTTCACTTCAGAGGCCTTATACTTCCACAAGTCTGCCCACGAATCTTTGTATGTCCTCGAGTCTGCGCCCAAAACCTTGCCTGTTCCTGATTCAATCACAGCACTGCTGGAGGTGCTGGTCGTTGAACTCTTGGAGGTTCCGCCGGTGGCTGCACAATCCCCAGGGCTGCCGGTTTGCACCTTAGAGCCCTTGCCTCGTACAGCTACGGCTCAGGAAGCTGCCCCTGAATCCTCGTCTTGCCCTTCTATGGCTATAGAAGCCGCACATGAGCTCTCATTACGCCTAATCCCGGCCTCGGAGGCCATTGAATTCTTTTCTGGCCCTGCTACGGACATAGAACCCTCACCTTGCCCTGTCATGGCAATGAAAGCCATTTTCAAGTCCTTGTCCTGCCCAGTCACAGCCAGAAGGGCCACCATAGAGCCCTTGTCATGCCTTGTCATGGCCTCTGTGGCCGTTGAACTCTTGTCCTGCATTGTTTCAACCATAAACCGAGCCTTGGACCTCCTATGAACTCGCAGCATGTACTGTCTTGGCCCCAGAGGCTGTTGTTAACCCCTCTGTGCTCTCTGTTCCAGTCCCGCTGGCTCTGCCCTGGAGGGCTACTGTCCTGTCGGCACCGTCTGCGCCACCTTGGAGGGTGTCTCTGTTGTCTGTCACGATCACCAGCCAGAGTGCCCTCGAGCTCCACCAAAGGGCACTCCGCCCTGGACTGTTATGTGTGTTACCCCTCTCTGTGTTTCTGATTGTACTCTAAGGACTAGGGCTGGGCGATATGGCTAAGAAACTGTATCACAATTTCAGTGTTTCGTATCGGTCGATATCGATAATTGTTGATATTTTTTATGACCCATTTAAAATAAGGACTAGGAGAAAAGATATCTTACATTTAAGCATTTTAATTTTAAACTTAACCTTCCACTTATCACAATCCCCTCAGTTATTAAGACAGAAATGTCAACAACCATGAAAAACTCAAATTATTAAAATGTAAACATAATGCCACTGCCTTTCGTTTTATCTTTGTACCATTTAGATTCTTTGTCGCTGATGCAGCTTGTGCGGTGTTGCAGCTACAGATGTTGTTGGTTGAATACGGCTGTGCTCCAAAGGGTAAGATGGTACATTAAATTCTTGGTGGTATACAGTCTTGGCGGGGATGACAGCCTTGCATAATTTGCATACGACATTGCGCAACCAAACGCGATACTGTTACATGATTTGCTGTGAGCGTATCATACCCACGTTGCTAGGTTACCAGAGAGTGAGTGCCTTTGTTAATGCAACCAAACTAGCTTTACAACCTCTGTTCTTTTCAGACGACAAATAAAAAATATTGAACGTTTTATCGAACACGTTTTTATTTATATCAATTACGATATTGCGATACATATCATTATTGTTTTATCACCCAGCCCTACTAGGGACTCTTGTCATGAAGTGTGTTCCCCGTTCAGCCTCTGCCCCCTCGTTAGTTCCCATAGCAATTGATCAGCTCCGCCCCCTCGTTTACCCTCTTGTCTCGCCTTTAAAATGTGTTTAAATGCTGCGTATTGAGTGTCTTTCCTCATACAGAGCGTTTTCCCTATGTGTTCATTGTTTGTCTGATTGTTTGTGTGCTGACCTCCACATTGCCTTGGATTATAATTCTGGTTTTGACCCCTTTTGGACTTTGTTCGCTGATCGGCTGACCCTCGCTACCACTCTGGACTATTCTTGTGTTTTGCCTCTACAATTCCTGTTCGCTCTTGTCTCGACCCCGCCCATGTCTTTCAATAAAGCCCCGCGAATGGATCCGCACGTCTCATTCCTGTTCGTAACCAAAAAAACGGCAATGAAATGCAAAATTCAAAATACAGGTAAAACTAACTGAAAAGTAAAACAGAACATTTCTGTATTGTGCACCATTTTTACAGGTAACATTTATGTATTTATTTAAGCAATTTGAAAGAAGCATTTTTTTTTTCCTTTTAGATAAATGAACTATGCTTGTAAATGTGTTTGCATAATCTTGCATCCTTCCCACACACAGTCCTTGGTTTTATAGCTATTACTGAGTAAGGTTAGGCTTAATCTGTTTCCTTTGAGGTCAGCGTCTCCAGCACTCCTTCAGTCACACATCTGTGGACACAGACAAAACACCCACACCAAGCCACTTCCGAAACATGTTCATACCTGGCATTCCTCTCTGTTCCCATGTCAGCACATGATTTGCTGACATTGAGAACTGGGTCACCGAGGGTCATTGATAGGATTATTCCAATTCAGCACAAGTTTGGTAAAATAAAGGTTGTGCTCTTCACTCAACGGCAGGGTTTAAACTCATGTTTGCTTTTCAGAGCAGAGGAAATCAACCCGTTGCCATCAGTCTGATAGATCTGATCGGTAAGTGCTATATCCACAGTGACCAAAAACACGTGTTTAGGTCTATAAAGCCCTTTCTTCTCAGTCTCATCAAATTTAACACAATGAAACTCAGTTTGATTGCTAAGAAATATGCATAGGTTTTGCACTGTTTTGCATGACATTAACATATATATAATCATCTTACTTATAAAGAAATAAAATCTGGATATTGTGTAATTGTTCAAAAATCACCTGTATTTTGTGCCCTATATGTGTCAAAAACTGTAAACTGTTTCTTCAAATCTGATTGGTTAATCACAATGTTGTTCCAGCGTCAACAAAGATCTTGACCCAGGGACATGTTGCACTTGGTAAAATCACTTGCTAGATGTTCTTAAAGCTGAATCTTTTCAAAATATCTTGTTTTTTCAGCTCTTTGTTGCCCAGTGCCAACTTTTTTGAGATCTGTAGCAGGCATCAAATTAGAAATGTATTGGATAAATGTTTAAAATTTCTCCATTTAAACATTTGTTATGTTCTCTATGTTTAACTGTGAATAAAATATTAGCTCATGACATTTTCAAATCTTATAATTTTCACTTTATTCAAATTTTAAAAATGTCCCAACATTTCCGTAGTTTGTGTGTGTGTGTGTGTGTGTGTGTGTGTATATATATATATATATATATATATATATACATACATATCCAGGGCTGGTTTCCCAAAACCATCATTAGCTAACTATTGCTGTTAGTTCTATTGAACTCTATTGGAACTTGTGACTATATCTGCTTTAGGGAAACGCATTTCTCAAAACATTTGCATAGATATGCCTTAGCAACTGCACACAACTTTTTACGTGACCTTTGTAGGCACAGCTTACATTCTCTTCAGCAGATTTTCTCAGGGGCTGTGATGATAAATTACCTGGTTAATGTTAAAACACTAACTGCGGCATCTCACTATGGGACTGAATACTGCTCCTTAATACAGGTATGAAACCAATCATTTCTCACAATGAGCATTGTTTGTTTTCACTGGGGCCTGTCTATGTTGTGACTTGCAAGACTATTTGCTTTCTTGAGATGGAGTCGAGCTGAGGATGACAGGATGAAATGTTTGGAACTGAAGTAATACAAGGTAAACTTAAACAAGGTAAAAAGTTGGGCACAGATTCGAATGAGGGGACATTATGTTCAGACAGAGTTTTTCCACTTTGACAACATCCAAAGTTCATGGATAATACCGAATTAGCCTCAGGTAAGAGTCTGTTAAGCCAATAAACACTGCATACATAATCCTCAAGACAGGAAAATGGTAGTAACAATAACACAGGGACTTTTTACTGCATACAGTCATTTTTACTGCTTGTTCAGGCAAAAATTATTATTCATACACTGGGTTAAAGGTTTTAACAAATCCTTAACCCCAAGTGTTAAACGTTGGTGTGAAACTCATCTCTGGGTATTAAGGATACATATTGTGGCTTGTTGAGAAGAGCTTTGCTGTTACTTTTCTAAATTAATGAACGGAGATGAGGGTGATCTGCCAAAGAATGCCTTCGAAACTCAAAATGCAAGTTATATGTTGCATAAGTAAGATTGGTTTAAAGAAATTAAATAATTTATTAATTAACTAAAAAAAATGATTTATACTTTTTTCATTGAGGATACATTAAACTGATTATTTTTTCATATATATTTAATCATTTAGCAGATGTAAAGATTATGTAAAGATGTAAAGGAAATGCTGTTTTTATTGTTAGAAAAAAAAAATCTAATAAATGATGTTCTTTTAAACTTTCTATTTTCTAACTTTTAGTGTTTCTACAAATAATAATAATAATAATATAATGAAATATCTGATCAGTTTCAACATTATTATTAATAATAAAATGGTTCTTGTGCACCAAATCAGATAAGAATGATTTCTTAAGTATCATTTTAAAATATATTCAAATGGAACACAGTCATCTGAATTGTCATAATATTACACTATTACCTTTTGTACTGTATTTTTGATATTTAAAAATAAATAAATAAAGCCTTGGCAAATATAATAGATATAAACATTTGTGCATACTGCATTAAAATGATATTCTCAATGTATGTCGTACATATTATCTTAGTTTTCATAAATAATTGCAAACATTGCATTATAATATTTGAAGGTTTGTTTGTCATGTGCTTTATACTTTCTAAAGATGTAACAACAATAAGTATGTATTACAACTGTGGTACCAATCATTCACAAGATCATACAATGCATTATAAGATTAATTGCAAGGCATAATTAATGCATTAAAACTACTTTCATAATGCTTTATATATAAAGGCGACCCTTAGAATTTTGAGTGTTTTTATTATAGTGTAAAAATGTACCAGCCCGTCTGATGCATTTGAATCAAATGTAAAATTCTGTTAACATAGAAGCTGTTTAACGTACAATATGTCATTCACCTTTTTTTTTTTCTGGTGAATTTTAGTGCCTTGTAACTTTTCCCTCCATGGTCCTGCCCTATCCACAAACTGCCATTTTACAAAGGTGGAAATGTCCCATGGTTGAGACTCTGCTGTCCCACACTGTGAATAGGGGTCAAAGTCCACAGCAGGGCCCCACAGGCCCGGTACACCTGTCATTACTCTCATACAGCGACGTCTAATGAGGTGGAGCCCATCGTAATTCCTGAGGACACTTTGCTGTGTCTCCACAGTGGGCCTTTGATCCTTCTGCTCTCAGAAACAAAGCGTTCGGAAAACCTCCTGCCTCCAGCTCAAAGGGCCCCGTAACAGTCACTGATTCGGGTGAAGTGTGCTTGAGCAGGTCAGCCCATTGCCATTGCTGATTGGCCCCCTGTAGGACTCTGGTAGTTTGGTAGGGTGTTAATGAAAAGCAGCCCTCTTCAGTGTCCGGCTGTATAAGTGACACAGCAGCAGGTTAGCAAGACGACACAGAAAAGTGACACATTCCACAAATTAGCAAAGGCTATTATATTGTCAGGAATGGACTGATGTTACTTGACAAGCAAGGGGGACAAAATTGCATTAAATATGAGTGAATAACTACAGGCCAAAATGCATTTTAATTGCAGTATTACAGCATTAAAAAGTTCAGTTTTGCAGTATGTAGTAAATTCAGTACTAAAAAGCTTTTTTTAAGTTATATTTATGGGCTTTTCACCTTTAATCGATTGGACAGTGGAGATCAGACAGGATAGCACTGGACAAAGAGAGGGAGTAGGATTGGCAAAGGACCTTGAGACAGGAAACAAACTTGGGTCGCCTTGAGCACAGATGTGTTATATGTCAGCATACTAACCAATGGGCTATTGCTGCCGACGCTAAAAAAGCTTTAAAAATGTATACTGCTGTAACATGTGCTGTTTGTTGTCTTTCCCCATGTGCTTGTCGTGACCTAGTTTCTGTTAATTGTGTATTCTGTTCAGGTGTGTCTAGCCCATTATATGTGATTGTCTACCCTTTATAGTTTGCTTCTGTGATTCAGTCTGTGTTCGTCATTGTCAATTGTAGAGCGTGTATTTGGCTTCTGCTTGTGTTACTTTTGATTAAATATGTTTGTGTTTGAAGAAACTCTGTGACTCAATGCGTCTTCATCCCGCACGATCGTGACAGAATGACGAACCGAAACACCAGAGGAGATCCTTGAGCGCTTGCTGCTGGATTCCGCCTCCAGCCATCGATCCCCAGACTCCACCTCGATCCTCCGACCTCGATGTCCCGCCTGGTCTCCTAACTTCCTCAGCCTCGCCGTTGCCCATCGTCCCACCAGCTCCACCGGGCTCCCTCGTCTCTCCGGCTCCGCCTTGGTCACTCGTCGACCATCCTCCGCCTCGGGACTCCACTCCTCCTGCTGCGCCTCGTCCTGCCGTCCTGCCATCTCCGTCAGGCTCCTCCTTCCCTCCGGCTCCTCCTACGTCCTCAGTCATCCTGGCTCCGCAGTGCTCCTCCAGGTCCCCGCCTCTGCCTTGGTCGCCGGAGCCTGCGGCGTTCCATCGGCCCTTCGGATCAGCGGTGTCACCTTGGCTCTCGGTCCGTGCGTCTCCATCCTGGGCTCCCTCTCCATCAGTGGCATCTCCGTCAGTCGGCCCCCTGGAGTCGTCACCCTTTCCTCCTCCATGGCTCCTCCCTCCTTCCACTCCGCCCTGGGTCTGCTTTGTCGCTGGTCTCTACTTCACCCTCTGCCTTCTTCTCCGGACTCCTCCATGGCTCCTGCCACCATCTACTCCACCCTGGACTTGGTTGTTTTGTTTTTTGTTTTCCTTCCTTTTTACTCCCTCCTTCACTCCATGCCCTCCACCAGAGCCCCCGCCCTCCCTCCTCTGTTGTTATTGTACGGCGTGAAGTCAGGAGGGGGGGCGAACTGTAGCGGGGTTAATCATGACTCGATGACGCCACCGAGCCAATGAGCTTGATCCCTTCCCCAACACTAGGTGTGTTCGACGTGAAGCAGCACTGACTGCACAGACCGATCAGTGTGTGATATAAAAGTACAGTGAGCGGTACAGAGAGCAGACGCTGCTTATACTTTTGCATCACTACTGCAGTACTTTGATGTCAAACGCTGATCGTTCTGCACAGCACTGCTTCATGTCCAATTTATATAACTTCATATAGTTATATATATTACTATATATATAGTGACTGTCACAAAATGCATACCTAGTATCACTGCAGTTTCCAAAAAAATTACATTTACAAAAATTACAAAAATTTACATTTTTAAATCTCTGAAACCTTTTATTCCTTTTCACACAAATTTTAAATAATAAAGCATCCTTTTTGCACAATTACTTAAAGAATAGGATATTTGAAAACTGATGCATTTGAAGGTTAGCATCACACATATTCAGCTTCATATCTGTGGGTTTTCATAGACAGTAGGTTTGTTCTGTAGCTCACGGAGTACAGAGCTATACTTGAAAGGCGAGGAGCTCCATTTTGAATCCTGTGTAACTACGGTTCGTCAATACAGTCATTATAGTCAGAGAGGTTCATCACTTTTTGAGGTCCCCCTGAAACATTTCCGCTGTGGTCCGTGCTGTTTGCAGCGTTTCTGTGTTTGCAGCGCGCCTCCCTGTGTTTGGTTGCGTTGTGAGAATTCAACCTAGTATCAAGCCAAGACGTGACATTATCACGTTTGTCTGCTTTGAAAAACGTGTAGCTGTCACGGTTTAGCCACCTCAGACGTGAAACTTACACGTCAGTGACAGGCATCAGCTGTGATCCATGCAAGGATTTGGATTCAAATATTGGGTAATGGTATTGCCATTATTGTATTGGGGTGTGATTTTTCACTGTAAACGGTCACAACAGTTTTATTTATATTACTTTATTTATACATTTATGAGCACGTAACCCAACACCTGCCCCTAAACCTACCATCCGTTACTAAAACATAAGATAAAACAGCAGATACAACCACCCACATTATTTATTAAAAAGGATTAATATTCGAATTCTTCTCGAGGCAAAAGGATTGATCACCATCTCTCCGTCCGCCGTGACTCATCTGTGCTGCTTTGCTCAAATTTTTAAAAATGCCGCCCGCCAGGAGAATCCATACGTCAGCCTTGGTTGTAAAATTCTGTTGGCTCTTGCGTGTCTCGTGACCGATCGCGTCGTGCTGTTGTGAAATGTTATTGGCCCCTGTGTGTCTGGTGATCGATTTGCGTCATTCTACAGGACGAGATGCTTTTTTTTTTTTTTACTGCTTATGGTCAGTTTTTGCTATAAATACCTGTGGCTGCGCTTATATTTTCTATGTGTGTTTTATATTGTTCAGAAGTGGGTAGGTTTAGGGTAAGGGTGGGGCTAGGTGCTACAATGAAAGTATACATTTTATATCAAATGAATTCAGTTATCCATGGTGGATCACGGCTGATGCCTGTCACTGAATTAAATTAAAGTTTGCATGTGTTTTTTTCTGCCTGCATGTGATTTTTTTCTGTTTGCATGTGTTTTCTTCTGTTTGCATGTGTTTTTTTTCTGCTTGCATGTGATTTTTTCTGTTTGCATGTGTTTTCTTCTGTTTGCATGCGTTTTCTCTGCTTGCATGTGATTTTTTTCTGTTTGCATGTGTTTTCTTCTGTTTGCATGTGTTTTTTTTCTGCTTGCATGTGATTTTTTCTGTTTGCATGTGTTTTCTTCTGTTTGCATGCGTTTTCTCTGCTTGCATGTGTTTTTTTCTGCTTGCATGTGTTTTTTTCTGTTTGCATGTGTTTTCTTCTGTTTGCATGTGTTTTTTTCTGCTTGCATGTGATTTTTTCTGTTTGCATGTGTTTTCTTCGGTTTGCATGTATTTTTTTCTGTTTGCATGTATTTTCTTAAGTTTTCAGCGCGTTGAGCTCTCTCGGCCACCATAGTTTTATTATAATTTTTTCTTTATCCGATTGTTTTTATTTCCTTTTATGTAAAGCACTTGTGCATGTATTACCATTGTGCTATATTAATAAACTTGCCTTGCCTTGCCTCTCATAATATTCGACTCAACACTCTGTTGTCGTCTCCTTTTTATTTACACACTCATGCTGTTAAATTGTTGCAGTATCGCACTGATATGGCTACATATATGATTACTTGCGGCTGAATCACAGCCACTGAACTCAGATTACGTATACTGTTTGCTTTTTTTTCCACAGGGTTGGTGGCAGAGAAATAATTACTTGGAAACCTTCTCACATGGTACGTGTGTGCTTCTCTCATTACTGCCTAGAGACGTGCTCATTAAAGAAACCAATGGGGAATTTCTCAGAGAGGGCCCTCGAGATTCCAGCTTATCTCACTGATTCACGGATGAGAACGACTAAAGAACTCGCATGGAGAACACAACGGCTTCATCTGGAGTCCAAACTGCCTTATGTGCATGGGAAAGCTGGTATAGAAGAGGCATAAATAGCTAAAGGACAAACCACAGCACCAAATGTGTGTGTGTGTGTGTGTGTGTTACACCCAGTTTTGCTTCATTGTTTCTTTTTTTCAGAGCTAGTTTCTCAAAGCTAGTTCTCAGCTAGTTTCTTTATTCTATCTGCTTTGTTTAGAATGCGCCGGTAGAAACACTTTATGCATGTATCTCCTAACAAGGTCACAAAATGTGATACTCTTCTTCCTCCACCGCAGAAGTGATATTGGTCTCGGTAATTCCTATTATATCCCAATTTGTAAGTATTGTGTTTCTTTTTAAGCGTGTTTGAAAATAAGATGTCACAAGCTCTATGCCAGTTTTATGCCAGTTTCATACGGTATAACAAACGTTCATCTTTACACACTTTTGTAATACAGGATGTGCAACTTACGTTTGTTAAACAAATGCCTGTGGGGAGATGACAAAGAAGTGTCAAAAACAACATCCAAGGAAAATATTATAATGCAGATTATTTAGTCAGGAATTGATGGCAGATCTCACAAGATGTTTAAAATGTCTTTATTTCAAAACTTCATTGAGCCTTTATTGAGTCTTGTGAAGATAATACGTTTAGGGGTGTGGACTACAGCTACTTTGACTGATAAAAACCCCTCAAACCTTTAAAGTTTGCTCTGCACAAGAAGAGCTTTCAGAGGATCTACGATCAAGAATTGTTGATTTACATAAAGCTGGCAAGGGTTACAAAGTTATTTCAAAGACTTTAGAAATTCGCCAGTCTGCAGTTTGGTAAACAATCTACAAATGGAGACACTTTGGGACTGTTGCTACTCTACCAAGAAATGGGCGCCCAGTCAAAATGACACCAAGAGCACAGCAGAGACTCGTCATTGAGGTAAAGAGACAACCCCGAATGACAGCCAAAGATTTGAAGGCATCATTGGAACTTGCTAACATCTCTGTTCATGAATCTACAATATGTAAAACACTGAAAAAGCAGGGTATCCATGGCAGAACACCACGAAGGAAGCCACTGCTTACTAGAAAGAACATTGCTGCATGCCTGAAGTTTGCAAAAGAGCACATTGACACTCCGCAGCGGTATTGGCAAAATGTTTTTTGGACTGACAAAACTGATTGAACTATTTGGAAAAAGCACTACATCTGGCGTAGAAAGGGAAATGGCGTATCATCATGAAAACATCATCCCAACTGTAAAGTATGGTGGAGGAAACATCATGACTTGGGTCAACCAGTTATTAATTCTAAGGTTTCACTTACTTTTTCAACTGCAATTTTGAAAGTTGAATGATTGTGTTCAATAAAGACATGCAAGATCACAATTTTTTTGTGTTATTATTTTTTAGACACCTTATGTTTTCAGTAACCCTGACAAATTTATTCAGAAAACAATGAAATTCCAAAAGGTTCACATACTTTTTCTTGCAACTGTAGCTATATTAATCTTGAGGATAAATCTCATTTAAACTGTGGCATTCAAATTCTAAGTAAATGTTCACGCTGGCTTCTGACATTTATAGCTCTATGTGCTTATTTGTTCAGCCATACATGCAGTTTAACTCACAGAAGAGGTGAAACACACTATGAGTCATATCAGGTGGGCTTTCTCTGTGAAAAGCTTAAATTGAACAAGGCTGGGATGTTTGCCATCCAGAGTACATTCCTCATCCACTTGCCTGCATGTTTGTTTGTCTGCATCAAAGTACTGTCAGCAGTGGCCTTTGACTTTACCGAAGAACACACAAGAGAAGCATTTACACACGAAACCTTGACTTATTAGCCAACAATTGCTTTGTTTTACTGCAGTTTAGTAACTCTGCGTTTTACTGTTGGCATGTGACGTGTGAACCATTTGAACTTGACGTGTTTGTCATGTCACACATTTTTTTTCAGGGAAAAGTCTTCATTCAGACACAGCTATGTGAGTGGATTTTCTCCCTCTCTTTATACTGACTTCATGCCTGGCAAGAAAGGCCGTGTTTGCTCACCAATCACTTCTCTTTTCTGTCTCTTGAAAAGGAGCTGTCACAAACCCATCACAAGCTGTGCCAAGCAAACAACAGCACACAGAACGGACAGAAAGTGACTGAAACAAGAGAGCCATTTCAATCATTTTCCTTCAGCCGTGACTTTGTCAATTAAAGCAGTGCAACATTTGAGTAATCCTAACAGGTTTTGTCAAATTCTTTGTACAGGTTGCAGCTGATACAATATGTTAGTTTTGCTATTCTCTGTCCTGAACCTGAATTTAAACTGTGAGTAATTTGTTTGCGGTTACACTATAGAATAGCAAACACTGTTCACAAAAACAGTGCCCTCAAAAAAACTGCATCATTTTTAATGTCTTCAGTCAGAATTCAAATGCAAAAAAAAGTGTCCAATATAGTGATCATGCACACACCATTATAGACAATCAAAACTATAATTAATCGATGCATACTGCATAATAATCCGACATAAATAAAAAAAAACAATTTCATGCTTTTACTTTTCACTCAGGGACAGATTATGGGCTGTGTGGGCCCCTGGGCAAGCCGTTTGTGTGGACCCCTGGGCAAAACGTTCACACATTGTTCGCACAACGTTCGTGTGGGCCCACAGGCAAAATGTTCAAGTAGAAAACGGCCCTCTCCCCCCCAGCACCACGACAATTCAAGGGCCCTCCCTCCATGTTTCCGAAAGTGGCCCTTGTAGGCAGATGATCAGAGGGTATAGGCCCTGTAAAGTAGACGAACGGAAATACATTGTTGATTGGCGTTGCTAAATGTTTTGGGCTAGGGGCCCCATGGGCCCCCTGCACCCCGAGGGCCCATGGACAGCGGCCCCGCTGGCCCGGTCCGTAATCTGTCCCTGTTTTCACTCTATAATTTCACACAGAACTAGAAAGACTTTTAGTTTACATTGATAATTATACTAAACTGTGCACAGTCGAAAGTAACAAGTCCAGCAGATTTCAATACTAATCTGAACCGTCTGAAAGAGAAAAGACAGGTTCGTATAGATTTTTATGTAACTGTGCTCTGATTTCGAGGTTGCAGTCATGTCATCTCTCCCTCAACAGGTGTAATTCACGTTGTAAGAGTTAAAACTCTATATTATACTTATTTAGCCATGAACACTATACAGTTCTACATACGTTATCGTGCTAAACACCCATCACTGCCGAATCATCAAGTCTGTATGCGGCAGCGACGTCAGCTTCAGCACTAGCAGTCTTTGCAGTGTGCGTGTGTTTAGTACCGTTGTGATGGCTGATTGAATGCGGTATGCTCAGGGCCGGATTAACATGCCCAGGGACCCCTAGGCTACTGGTTGCTGTAGGGCACTACACCGCGGCACTGACGCTTCTGCTCTGCTCCTGCTACGCGCCGCTCCTGCGTGCTGTGTGAAAGCACTCATCTGTTAACATGGGCGCCAAAAAAAATACGCGTTGCTCACGCCCTGCTTATGCCCTGCTGATGCGTGCAGTGTGAAACCGGCGTTAATATCGTTGTTCAACTGTGGCGTGAGTGACGTGTGTCTGACGTTTATATACTGAAGGCGGATTTGCCTCACCCAATCAGCGTCCGCTTATTTAAATGTTTATTTTAATCCAATGGATATGAAGTTTTTTCTTTCTTTTGACCAATTGGGGGCCCCCTGGGAGGCGGGGGCCATATAAAGCCTGTGCATTGATCCGGACGTGGGTATGCTCACTTGCGCGTGAATGTTAACTAATTGAACAAATTGAAAACCGCCCAATCTGGCAACACTGTTCATATCTCCAGCCGCTATGTTTCGAACGATCTAAACGTAACACGCTTCCGCCAATCCCTGCCTTGAAGCAATGATTGACGGAGGGTGGGCGTGGTCAGCTCGGAAAGCATTTTCAATTTTGCTACAAATATCCCGCGGCGTCATGATGAAATTGCAATCGTGTCCTAACTAATGCATTTAGGACAAATAACATTTAAATTATAACTTTGCTACTATTTCTGCTTGGATATGGTACACATAGCAAACCAATTAGGGTTAAAAAATGTATTTTGCAACTTATACAGTGTTAAATTAGTATGCAATTTACATATTAGGATTACTGTTGTAAATGGGAAATGTAAATAATATTATTTCATTTTCCTTCTGCAACAAACTTTGGCATTGACATTTTGAACATTGCATTGCAAATTGAATTTTTCTACATATATGCTTCCATATTAATTAGGAGTTCACTGTGGCAAATGCAGTAGGGCCTAGTTAATAGTTGATTAGTAGCGAGAAATCATATATATGCATTTTCTGTTAATCTATGTTCTCACTGATTTACTTTATAGGCCTAAGCTATAAATTAAATTAAGTGCAACAGCATATTTTACTTCTTTTTCCTTTTTATTTCTTTCCTGTTTGATTAGGTAATGATTAATAAGTCTTCAAAATAAAATACATTTACATTTTTTGTAACTGACTTAAGAATTTAGCTGCAACTTGTAAGCATAGTCAAAGCATGTTATGCAGCTGATCCTTGTGGGCAACAGTTTTCAGCCTTATTTACATACACTGAATGTCCACTGGGAATACAAAAGTCCCAAGAGGAGTCAGCCGTCCTAATGGCTCAGTCTGCCCCTAAACATATTTGAAATGTCCCACAAGCTTTCCCCCCATCCTTTAGGGTCATGAAGGTGAACAAAGCCCATCTGCAGTTTACCTTCTTTACACAACTGTAATATTTATAATTTAAAGAATGGATGATGGAGCTGTTTATGTGGCTTTAAAATTGTAAATTAATTAGACGCACTTACACTGTCTTTGCTGAGTCCTCAGTATTCATGAACACATGTTTGTATGTGTCATAGTGTATGACATACTGTACAGCAACACTGTGTAAAAGATGACACTAATCCGACTGATAAGTCTATACATCTCTGTGGCATTCACTGTTTGGACAGTCATAGCTTTTATAACATCAACCATCTCAGCTCAGTCAGGACACAAACAAAACCAGTTACTACTTACAAAATTACATCAAACTGTCCTCACCGTGACGATGATCTTTACGGTAGCTCCATAAAGTGACACCAATATGCCATTGTTATATTTTAAGCTTTAACGCCCTCCAGTGGTTAACACCTGTAAGTGATTGTTTGTGCTGACGTAAAACGAGCGTTATGAAATAACCGTCTGCAAATAATAAGTTAAGGCATTTTATAGGAAATAAGATATGAAAAGTTTAGTGATATATAATTGATTTATTATTATTATTATCATCATTATTAGTAATAATACCAGCATTATGTAGCCTAATTGATCATTATATTAAAATAATAGGAATTATGATGCAGCAGAAGAGTCTTTTTTTTTTTTTTTAATAAACGGAATTAATACCAAATTTATTGTTTATTTGTTTTTATTTACTATAGCTTATAATACATAATTAAATATATAAAATGTTTTAAACATATAATACATGTCTGTTTTTTTGTGGAATGACCCACATAATCTTCTAAATCTAAATTTCACGCGTGAACTGTAAAACTGACCCTAAGAGTCCTTTAATATTATTAACGTTACTAAAAATTGTCCTGACACAAACTAACGACGTAGCGTTGTTTCGGAATCCACCAATAGCCTGTTGTTTACTGTTGTTGTAAAGCGGCGACATTTTGTCCATTTCTATTGGCTAAGCTTATTGTTCGTGTTTTTCTATTGGCTCTCAGACATGTCGAGCGCTTTCTGATTGGACAAGCTTAGTCCACACTGTAACGCCATTGGCTAGATAAGTAGGTTAGTGGTCCTTTGCTTATTAGAGCGAGAGTAAAGTAGGTCATAGAGAATGTATACTGATACTGCCCAGCGCCATCCATATTCGCCTGATTCTACATGTGCTTTTCTACCTTCTTCATGTAAGTAAGACATATTTGATTTATAAACACGCCGACCTGTGCTGTCTGATGTGTATATGTAAATACGGTTATACTTCTTGTTGGTTAATTCGCAAGTGACCGCGAGATACGCTTAAGCTTTTGAAGATCTAATACAATTTTATATAATGTATTATATAATTTTACACATTTCTGCCAGTGCTTAAAGTCTTAGCACTACAAAAACATCAAACTTGCTTGACAATCGCACTTTTGAATCCATGGTAGGTTATATGAGGTCATAGGCTGTGTCTAAGAGAAATTAATGTGTTTGTTCTGACGCCGATTGCAGTGACAGTGCCATATTTCTAATACTAAATGATAATGGTTTAAATAAAAACAAAAGCACGTTTTTACAAGTAGACACGTTATGATGCACGCGCTTCAGTTTTGCTGC
This sequence comes from Enteromius paludinosus, assembly GCA_032361165.1. Classification (NCBI taxonomy): domain Eukaryota; kingdom Metazoa; phylum Chordata; class Actinopteri; order Cypriniformes; family Cyprinidae; genus Enteromius; species Enteromius paludinosus. The sequence continues at coordinate 24,685,898 of JAUMHQ010000059.1, forward strand.
GTGAAGCAAAAATATGTCCCGGTGCGGTGAAGGGACACCGTAAGCTCTCCTGACATCTTCCTAAAGTAAACACTGAAGCTGCCTCGAATCCAACAATGTGGCTACCTAGGGAAAAATTATAGCATTGTTTACGTTTTTAGCATAATTTGTCTATATTCAGCATCACACTGAATCGTTATTACGCATCAGGTGTTGTTTTGGGCATCATTTGCATTTTTAACCTGGGCATCACAGACAGGAAGAGTGATTTTCAGGTAGTTACTGCCAGGTATAAGGCAAAACCAGAGGAGAATAATTAAATTTAGGATTCTGCAGGTGTGTTTAACTTTTTTTTTTTAATCTTGCAATGAATTGAAAAAAAAAAATGGCTATGATTGTTAGGCATTGTGGAGCATCATAGGTGCACACTACAATTTTTGGACATTATGGACACTCTTTTTTTTTTTTATAGACAAATCATGAAGGATTTCGGCCAAGTTGTACAGTGCTTTTTGTGTGTGTGTATTTTTGTAAAGTATTTTAAAAGCACGTTAATAGATGATCCTCCCATTCAACGAGTCTGCAATTTAGTTTGCATTAAAGGTGTTTACTTTTTACACCTGGGTGTGTTTGTATTGTCTACTGTATGACTATTTTATTACGCTTTTATTACTATGTGCTATTGTGTTACAAGGAACTAACTGGGGGAAAAACAAAAACATAAGAAGCATGTTTTCTGGAAAGGATGTAATCAAGTTCAGGGAAAACATGTTTATCACACACCTGCGATATGTACAGTGGCACGTCCTGATTTTGCCAAGTACTATGTGTCCCTAGGTCAACATTGTCGACCCTGGGACAACATTTTAATGCAAAAATACAATCTTGACCATATCTCTATCTCTACACCTTTTACCCATGAGTAATGGCTAAAATAAGAGGAAATGATAGACGACACTGAAGTACAAGCACCAAACACTGATTGTAAGCCTAAACTTCACATAACCGTCAACTGTTGTCCTGTAAAGAAAGATGTTGACCCATGTTGCACTTGGGAAAATCAGGTTAGCGATGTACAGTGGTTTTCTTTTTTTAGTATATTATCTGCTTCTCTGTGTCACATAATGTTATTCAATGCCCAATTCTCAATAGAACTGTTTTCTCTGATATATTTAATGGTTTCTGTTGACAGAAAAACTGAATGAATATGAAATAGTGACTGAAATGCGCGCCATTATAAGGCCTACTGAACTAGCTCTACCTTACAAGATGTTAATCTAGATTAAAATCCTTATTTAGAATCGTTTATAATTATATAATTATATTTATAATTCATAATAATGAAACCAAGTACACATAAGATATAGACAATGGCTATGCTGTGATTTAGAGTTAGAAGCAACATAATATCTATTTTAACTGAAAGCCCTGCTCCTCTCAGCCTCTCGCTGAACAGAACGGATGCAGAGAGACGCTAGCGCGGCAGTACCCTAGACTCGCTGAGGTTTGTCCAAGAAGTCTCTAGATTTGTCGCTAGTTGCTTTTAGGGAAAAATGTCGCCAAGGGGGTCTGAATAGTCGGTAAATATAGAGACAAAGTTGCTAAGTTGGCAACACTGATCTGTATTGACAACAGACGCAAAGAATGATGGGCACGCTTGGGCTGATGGGAATTGTAGTTCCCGCTTCCTCCCGTTCGCTACAAAAAATTGTTGAAAAGTATGAAATTACACAATTTGTAACAATACTGTTCACATATTTGGGGGGAGTAAGATTTTTAAACGTTTCTGATGAGTTTCTTATAATCATAAAGGCTTAATTTGTTTTGATTAAAAACTGTAATAATCTGAAATATTAAAACAGCTCAAAGTATTTCAATGTATTTTACATGATTATTTATTTCTGTGATGCCAAAGATGAACCTTTATCGTCATTAATAGAAATGATTCTAGTTGCTGATTTGCAGCTTAATTTTTTGGAAACTGATTTATTTTTATTTATTTATTTATTTTTAGAAATTTCTGATTGATAAAATGAACAGTAAAGTCATTATTTGATATAGAATATTGTAGTTATATTATATAATAATTTAGTATGAATCCTTACCGAGTTAAAAAATTAAAATAAATAAAGTGTATGGGAAAATTGTGGTGACTAAAAAGCAAAAATGTTAAACTATTTATTTATTTATTTATATTAGGGCTGTAACGATACACCCAACCCACGATTCGGTTTGTATCACAATTTTCGTGGGGGGTGGGAGAAAAAAACGATTTTTAAAACAATTTGCGCCCGGCTTGGTAATAGATAACAGGGCTCGA
>JAUMHQ010000059.1:24718648-24729196 GCA_032361165.1 Enteromius paludinosus
GTTCTGCACGCGATTCATATGCTCCGCTTTCCGCGCGCGCTGCTGTCGGTTAATGAAGGTTTGATGAAAGAACTCGCAGCTCGATGGGACTCCTGTCATGTCAGAAAGTGGACGTTGCCATCTTTAATATTAATATTATACATTTTAACGGGTCACATGCGCTTATCCTTTAAATTTCAATTCTCATTTAAAATAATGTCCGTTAACCGGATAATAATCGGTTATGAGAAAAGGATTCTCTGATAAATATGACATTTACCTGAAATAAGAAGCTTGTTTTTTTTTTATTACATTTATTTTCAAGTAAAAAAACTAAACAAAAAACAGTTATTCTAAATAGTACAAATATTTCAAAGTTTTATTGTTTCAGGCTTGATGAGCAGAAGAGGCATATTTGAAAAATGCATTGAAAATCTTACTGTTCAAACACTTTTGACTGGTAGAGTAGGGGGTAAATCATCTTGCATTTGAACAAACACACAACTTCAACTCCAGAGCTGCTCATTTCTAGCCAGGCTTCTGCGACTTTAAAGCTCATAGGAGCTTAGTCTGGCCAAGCTGCCTTACTACCCGCCTTCTGTATACTACTGGATGAATCTACAACCAATCAGACCACTCATTCCGATGACTAACGCATAGCGACGGAACCTGAAGCCACCGTAACCAATTGTAGCTAGCTTCATTAAAGCGGTAGGAAAATATCTTACTTTAATTACTTCTGCTCCGTTTTCAAAGAAAACCTGTCATGAAAATTTCTCAAAACAGCTGCAACAGCAGAGTCGAACGAGGGGGGGACATTTCATTTTAGAATGTCTAGTCAAAATATTTCACAAGTTCGACACAATCTATTCATCTAGCCACAACCAAAATATTTTTTCTTCCATGTTTTCATTCATTGCTCAGAGAGAGAGAGAATGAATTATTACAGACGGTTTTAGTTTGTACATTTGTAATGAACCATTAAAAAACAGTATCTAGAAAAGCTAAACCAGACTGCCAGAACTTTTACATGAGTCAGCTCAGAACCAAAAGCATTGGCTCGGTATAATGTAACCATAAACACCACCATGTCATATACCGTACAACAGCTAGGCCTATGCAAGTGTGCTGTAAAACAACTGAAAAAATAAAAATGCAGATAAACCAATAACACGTTTCCAAGACACCCTTTAATGAAATTCACAACACCATATTTATGATACTTGTTTATGCCAGATGCTCAGGCAGAAATGTGGCATATTTACAGTGACTACTAATACCCAAATAAACAACAGAGTGAACAAGCCAGCAGATGAGAGCGGTCACACAGGATTGGGAAAGGGTGTGTTTGAACGGCTTCTGTTCCAGTTGATCAGGAAGTGCCTGGGGTAAATTCAACTGGATGTCATGAGTGTAACACACAGGAGAAATGGGGCCCAGGCCGGGCTGTTTGTCACACTACTGACTCACTGTGTGCATACACAACTGTGTGCAACATAAATGAACAAAACAGCATTATAGTACTACCACGGCTTTTGATTGCCCATTGTAATCATACAGTACCATGGTAAATATCAAAGTACCATCTGATACATCACTGTACCATGGTAAAGAAGACACTTTGAAAGTCAAATTATGGGGCAATCCTAAAACTTAATTGACAAATAACCATTAAGACGGGATATGAATCAGATATTTGTGTACAGCACCACTCGCTCTGTGCACACCGCTTGTTTTTTTTTTTTAAAGCTCAGGAAATTCCAAAGATAGTTGTCCATTTAAACAAGTCCCAAAAATAAAACAACAAATAGAGAGAGACAGAGGCCACCCCTTTCTTCCTCACCCATACAGTGAGCAAAAAACATGGCTAAGGACTTCTGATAAACCCTTGGCTAGTTTCTCACTCCTACATACAGTGCCAAAGATAACAAAGGAGTCAGGGAAGTAAATAAAAACATTGTTATTGCCGCACAAAATCATAAATCAAGGGTCTTATAAAGTCTCTAAAACCACTAACTGTTAACCTTTGAAATGCGTAGGTTAAGTGACTCACAAGTAGATAAACCAGTAGTTTTAGTAAACACTTACAAGGAACTGTATTGCTACATTTATCATCCTGTATGTGTGTGTGTGATCTGCTCAACTCATGTGATACTGTGCCTCAAAAGCAGACCATTCATTCAGAATCTTTCCCTTATAACCTCAGATAATGTCAATAATTAACAACCAGTGAACTGCTTTTAACACAGCATTGCTATTTATATTGTTTATTTGCTTACAGAAAAATTCAGGCATTCAAATTAAGTCGCAATTAAACATATGATCATGTTTAGTATTTAAATCTTTTCATCGTTTTTTTAAGTGTGGCTAATTCTCTGATGCATGTGGTCGACTTTGTTCAACAAAAACACATTTTTTAACCATTCAGGATGTTATGTTAAAACCAAACCACAATGGCATGGCTTCCTTTTTGACCCATTCTCAAAATTGTACGTAGTTGTTCTCTTTATGACCTTTTAATAACACAAATACAGCATTTCTGATGAAAGTGCTCCAAGTAATATACAAATATAGTAATATATAAGTTATATATATATAACGTTATATACGTTATAGCACACACACAACAGTTAAAACGTGTTATTTAATCTGCCTTATCAAAATAAATTTGCTTTTCCACATGAAATGATCCTACATGTCAAAAGAAAAAGTATGGAATGTTTTGGAGGTGTTTTAATCTAAAGCTTTACGGTCTACTCTAAATATCTGGTAACAACATCTAGCAGTTTTAAATTATATACTTTTAATATAAAAGAGTTCCTACAGCCTTGTTTTGAAGTAAAAGGAAACGATGCTTTGCTATGTAAACGATTGATACACGCATAATTCTAAATCTAGGTGAGAATACGTGTAAACAGCGAGATTTCATAACATTATCCACTTAATTTGAATTATTTTTAAGATCTTGTGTTATGATAGCTAAAAACGACAGGACTGACATCCATACAACTGATCAATGAAGTCGATAACGTTACATGGCAATAAAGAAAGAATGATAGCAACAGACGCGATGTGACAAGCTTGCCTCGTTCATTAAACAGGGATTTGTAATTAAATGTGTGATTATATGTCTGCTGCGTTGTTAAGCATCGAACTCATCTTCACACACAAAACCTCAGCGGACGTTACTGAACTATTAGCTAGCTAGCCACCGAAGCTACCCAACAAAACAACGGACGTTTGGATTATGAATTAAACAAATTCTCACCTTTTTATAGTGTCGTGAGCATAGTTTGTAAAGCAGCTAATTACTGGTGTTCTCCCGTGAGGTAAACAGAAAAGAATAACCATCAAAATCTGAAGAGGACCATCAGCTTTTTCTGAAAAAGCGAATTTGATCTCCACCAACTGCTGACAGGAAACGAGACTTCGCCGAAGTGTCGCGAGAACTGCGTCATGTAGTCAATGGGCTTTATAAAATTGATCAGATTACAAGTCAAACATGGATGAAAGAAAGAAAAAACAAAGATCACAAAATGAGTCAGTCTTGCTTGGTTTGTTGTGTATGTAATGTAGTGTATAATTAAACACATCCAGTTGGTCCACATTTTAGTGCAATTGTTGGATGTCTAAAAAAAAAGTACAAATATTTGTTGAATGTACATTTAAAAAGTCAGTATGGCACGACACTGAAACGACAATAGAGGCCTACTACAAGGTTAAGACATTGTCCTCTGTATAACCTACACAGTTTCTGAACAATACGCTTAAATATCTAAACAACAACATGTATTTACAAATAAATAAAATTAAAAATAAAAAACATAAGTAAAAAGACATAAGTAAAGCAGTGCACATTCTTTCTCCGAGTACAGTATATTTTAATTGACACTTACTGTGTCCTCCTCCTGCACTGACGTTACTACGAGAAAACACTTTTCATTAGCCCTATTTAGAGTTCATTCGTTTTTCAGAAGCGTCAGTTTTGACGATGTCAGTTCATGATCCACGTCGAACCTTGCCCCTTTCTTAAACGTCTGTTAGATGGGTCGTTGGTTTTTCCTTTTTGCTCCTTTTGAGAGTCATTTATTGAGGGGATGATGATATTGGTGAGCTTCAGCTGAAGCCAGTCCTGCCTTTCTAACATCTCCTTGTGCTCCCGAACATTGTGCATGAGTTGAACTTCGCTGATTGACCTCTTGCTGTTGCAGATGGAGATACGGAGTGATCAGTTTTGAATTGAAATCACAAAGCTAAAAAAAACATGGACCAATATGTTGCATCTTAATCTCTCTTACCTGAGTGGTAATCCCTCCAGACATAGCAAACTGCAAAGACCCCACAGCACAATAATAAGCATGATTTTCTCCAAAGAACGTATGGTTAACATAGTGATACCTGCCGAATAAATTAAGGATAGGTTTTAGACCTTACATAGTAGATTGTCCATGACAGACAGACATTGGCCTCTAAACTTACCAAGTATTGTTGTCTTTTATTTGACTGCTTCTGTATTTTGTAGCTGCTGTGCTGAGAGGGTCCATGTGTTGTTCGGTGTCGTATTTGTGTGTTGGGGCTACTCTTCCTCTTTTTATATGCACAAGCCCCCTCCCGCTGGTCATTGATGAGCTATCTCCATTATTGATGGTGATGTCATCCATGCTTTGATGGAGGCTGGCATGCACATGACGACACATGGCTACCAACACCCCCACTAATTCTGTTTTCAACACCTTGGTCAAGACCCCCGTGATCACAGTGCTGGAGAACTAGTGCCATGTATGGCTATGACGGTCAGGCAGGGTGCCACCTTCGACAAAGTAAGTATATAATTCATTATATCATCTTCAAATACTCAAAACATAGTCTCAAACTTTTAAAAAAGGACATAATTAGGAATTAAAAATAATATTTCTAAATAAATGCCAAAGACAGATTTGAATTTTTATTAATATAAATATTTATTTTTTGTTTGTTTCATTGTTTTTTAGTAGAATGCTGCATTGGCGCTAAATAATTAAATCTGATTTTATTTCTGTATAATTATTAATCACTGCAAAGGCTACTTTCAGAAATTCACACATTGAAACTGATGTATAAGTGGCACTATTGAGAAACGACAAACTGAACCTGTCTACTGCAAAAAAAAAAAAAACTAAAACAAATAATAATAATAAATAAAAAATATTTTGGCAAGGATGGTATTTTTAGCAAACCTTTTTACCCAGCTACTTGTTTTTTGATATTAATATAATTCCCTGATATGATTTGAATGCAAATTAAATTCTATAACTCATGTCTTGTGTTGTTCATGACACATTATATGATTTACTGTTTTTTTTTTTTTTGTATGTTTGTTTGTTTTTCTTGCAGTTTACCAGGTCTGACTAAAAAATAAAATAACAGTTTTGTGTCAGACATCATTGTGCAAGCGCGGTCCACCTGAAGTTTAAGTGATCTATGGGAGGTGTATAACCTTGTCCTACTCTCATGGGACACATTAGGTAACCATGAGAGAAGTTTTCTAAATGTGGAAGAGGAATGGCTGTGCCATGACACATGCAGTAAGTCCTAGCAAGTAACCAAACTGAAAGAACCAAAACAATTGTCTATTTTATCAGTGAAATTGTGAAAGGAATGTTTTATTATATAACCAGCACTTTGCACCTAAGGAAAATATCATTTTAATAATTTTTCAATATCTTTGTCAGCGCTACTTTCAGAATTAACAATTAAATATAACTAAATACCAATACGGTAACACTTTATTTAGTCCACTTTATATATTTGACTAACAGTAAGTAACTTTGCATCTACATGTCATCTAGCAGTCATTAGAGTATTAGTGGATTGTCTGCTTAATATCTAATATTACACTTTTTTTTGATGGGTCCACAACACACTACATACTGACTATCAGAAACTTTACAAGTATATGTCAACTTATTCTACTAACCATAAACCTACCCTAACAGTCTAATCTGAGAATAAGTTGACATGTAGTTACAATGTTACTTATAGTTAGTAAAATGTCTAAATGGACTATCAAAATAAAGTGTAAACATAAATAATTTATAATAATAAATAATATTTACCTTTAAAGTAAACATTTTACTTGCCTGTTTAGCATCTTTCATACAGCACAGCATAAACTGCTCCATAAAACATAATAATGATAGTAAATTAATTACAATATATAGACATATATTTAATAAACTCAAAGTAAATTCAATAATAAAACAATACAAACTAGCATTTTCATCAACTACTCAAATAAATGCAAGTAAATGCACTTTGTTTTTAAAATAAATTAAAATAGATTTAAAATGTATCTCATATCAAAGGGAAGACGATCAACAGTGCAATATGTAAATACTTCTGACTTACATTTGGTAGTATGAGTCTAAATTTTGCTGTATCCTCAGAGCATGTCTAACCTGTTTAAGTGTTCATCTAAGTGATGAAAACAGAGCAAGTTGATTTTACCCAAATTGCTCTATATATTTAGGATAATAAGTCATAGCAGAACAACCTGTTGCCCTTTCAGCCGAATCACTTCGACGTTACATATGGGAACTCGCCAGAGAGACCAATTGCCTTTGAGCTTTATACAAAAGGCCAATGAAATTGGCGTGATTCTAAGAGTTCCTGCTTTTCTGCTCTCTCATCTGACAGCGTTTTATCTGGGCGGCAGTCAGCGGATCCTGCGGGCTGGTAGGCTTTTTAAAGGTTTGTGTGCCAGTCATCTTGCATATCAGGTGAAAAGACCACAGAGTGCACAGATTTGCCGCGTTAGGTCTACCCTGGGCAACCAGGAAAAAGAGCACAATTTCCCATGGCTGGTGAAGCGTTCTGTAACGGGATGTCAATCCAGCCGTGCGCTTCTGGGTGCGGGAGTTTCCTCACCTCTTGTGATGGACACGAGTGCTGTCCGGCATGCCTGGGCCGAGAACACGCTGAGGCGGCATTTGTGGATGGTACATGTGTTCATTGCGAGTGCTTGACCATGGCTACGTTGCGGGTCCGCCTTCCCGCACCACGGCGAGGCGTGACAACACCTCCAGGTGTTTGTTCAGAATGCTCCGTCCGGTGTAACAGCCGCGCAGACTTCTGACACACCGCATAGTTCCATAGGCTGCCTGGAGGAGACCGCTCCCCCCGTAATAGGGCTGAGTGCATCCTTCGGAGCGCCCCGAGAGACTAAGAGGTCTTCCACAGCATCAGAAGGTGAGTCAGACAGTGAGGCTAGTACCGCTCCAGGTGGGCATCGCACCGCGGTGACTGTCCCGTCTGCTTTGCTCCTACCGCGCTGCGGTAGGAATCGGTTTGGAGGTGCCCCGTGCATCCCTGGCCGACCCTTCGTGGCTGGATGATTGGTTTCTGGAGGTCAGAGATGCGGCCCGACTGCTCTCTCCTCCGGTGCCCTTTCTTCCCGGAGGTCCACGAACAGCTTACCAGGTCATGACAGGCCCCTTACTCGTTCCGACTGCCCCCAGGCTCTTCGGCCCTCGATGGCGGTGCAGCCAGGGGGTACGGGGCTGTCCCCCAAGTGGGAGGTAGCAGCTCATGCTGGAGAGTGGCCCCGACCAAGGGCAATGCAGGAACTCCGCGCTGCAACTGACTTCGCTCTTCAGACGATTAAGATCGCAGCGCGTGGCCTTGGTCAGGTGATGTCCACCACGGTGGTCCAGGAGCGACTGCAATGGCTGAGCCTGACGCATGTGCCAGACGTCGAGAGAGCATGCTTTCTCGACGCCCCCATTTTCCAGGCCGGCCTATTCGGCGACACTGTCAAGGACTTAGTTCAGGAGTTCTTCACAGTTCAGGAGCAGATCGAGGGTGATCCCACGCGGCACCCAGTGATCCTGCTCCGACTACCGCCGTTGCCCAACCGGTGGCCTGTCGTCGACGTGGAGCGCCGTCTGCTGCTCAGGGACCCGCGTATAATACCCAGAGGGGCGGGAAGCATTCCTGATACAGGTAGCCCGGAGGTGCTGAAGACTGCTCTTCAGGCGACAGCGATGACATCTCCGTCTCCACCCCTGTGGGAGGGCCGGGTGTTTCTGTACAGAAAGAGAGAGCAAGTGTTAACAAAATTCTCACCACCTCCGGGCCCAGCGACCATAGGTTCCCATCTGACTCAATGTTTTTTGTCTCCTCAGATGCTGACCCAGGGTGCTGTATCGCCAGCACGGGATCCAGGGAGGGAGGTAGGCGCTGCTTAATGCGGCTAGACTCACAGTCCCGGCCCCTGTTCCCGTACAGGCTGCCAACGTCAACGTTCGCTTGATTCCCCTATTGACATGGCTCGGAGCCTGGATGCGCTCCCCAGCCCCTCGCAGTGGTTGATATGGACGGTACGCCTCGGCTATGCGATTCAATTCGTCAGGCGCCCGGCCAGGTTACGCGGCATCCGCTACACCTCTGTCCGCTCAGAGAGTAATGCTGCCGTCCTGCGCGCGGTGGTTGCTGTCCTACTGGCGAAGGAAGCAATTGAGCCTGTTCCTCCAACCGAGATGAGGTCAGGGTTACAGCCCTCACTTCATCGTGCCCAGAAAGAGCAGTGGGTTAAACCCTCCTGGATCTACGAGCTTTGAACCGGCCCTTCCTGAAGGGAAGCTGCCGTTCAAAACTGCTCACTCCGAAGCGCATGTTAAAGAAATACATGCTTCCGGAGCCAGGTTGGGTTCGCAGCCATGACCTGAAGGACGTGTAGTGTCATGTCTCGATTTTGCCTCTACGTCAAACCCCTTTCAATAAGCTGGTTTGCGTTTGAGGGTCGAATTCATCAGTACATTACCCTTGGCTGTCCCTCTCAGTAGATGCTCTCTCCCGGCTGAGGCAGCAGAGGGGCATCCGCATCCACGATCTCTCTCTGCTACTGACTGATAATAGCTCACTTGTCTGTCGCGTATCTGGGTCTTCAGGTCTAGCCGAGTTAGAATAAACTCTCCAAAAAAAAAAAAAAAGGAGAGGATCTCTTTTTTCTCAGTCGGAGCGGACTCCTTCGTAATAACTGCCACCCTGAACTGCCTAAATACAGAGGCTCCTGGGGCATATGACAGCCACAGCCGCGTTACGCGCTGGGCTTGTTACATATGAAACCGCTTCAGTGCTGGTTACACGATCAGGTCCCGAGATGGGCACAGCACCACGTGCACTCCGGACTAGCGTTTTCCCGCAGTGTCGCTGCCTATGTCACCTGTACTCTAGAAAGAAAATGTGACATGGCTTGGGTGCTGTATCGGGCAAGCAGCCAGGCGTCCAGCTGCTTTGGCATATTTTATTGCCTCGAGTTGTTAGCCACACTTCTCTAACTGTTCCAAACAGACAATACAGCGGTCATTGCGTACTAGAAATAGTGTGCTCCCGCTATATGGCACAACTCGCCCGCCATCTGCTCCTGTGGAGTCACAAGCGGCTGAAAATTGCTGTGCACTGTTCACATTCCAGGCTCTTAACCATGCAGTTGATTTAAAAGCAGCCTTCAGGGCCCCCCACCTGGAGAATGGCAGCTCCACCCCCAGGTAGCCCAGCTAATATGGAGCACCGGCGGGGCCAAGAAAATCTCTTCGCCTGCGCCGAGTTTGCCCATTGCCTGTTGTTTTCCCTCCACGAGTCCAAAAATTGCTCAGCAGGGTCGCACTAGACAAAGCTGGCCTCCGGGGCTTTAAGTACGCCTTTCTTCCCCAGGGAGCCTCCTTGCATAGTCTCTTTGAGAAGCCTGTGCAAGTTCAGGGATGACAAGGAACAAACCCTGCTGGTTCCAGTACGCACCTCGCGGCAGCCATCCGTGTAAATCCCCTGAAGGTAAATTTTCTTTCTAACAGGGGGTTGGGCACGCAGGCACCCGCGTCTCACGGGACGCGTCAGACTTCTCCGGCCCTGATGCCGTATGGAGATCATCTCCAAAGCAAAAGCTCCCCTTATGAGGCCGGCTTATGCTTTGGGATGGAGTCTGTTCGGTGAATTGAACCCTCCTCCTAGGAGCTTTGAACCTGAAGTCAAGCTGCCGTTCAAACTGCTCACTCTGAGGCGCAAGTTAAGAAATACATGCTTCCGGAGCCAGGTTGGGTTCATAAGGATTCTCTCTCACAAAAGAGAGGACCCTCAAAGATGTACAATCGCAGTTGTGCTTTTCTAAAAACCTGCAAGAGAAGTGGAACACAGGCTGCCCCATCACTTTATCTTTCTCTGTGTATGTCGCTACCATAGCCGCAGATCACCATGCAGTGGAGGGTGCATCACTCAGGAAGCACCAACTCATCGACTGGTTCCTTAGAGGTGCGCGTCGGGTTAATTCCCCTGAGACCACACCTCGTACCCCCTTGGGACCCTGTCGTTGCCCAACATGGCCTGCGGCACACTCCATTCAAGCCCTTCAGTCTAAAAATCAGATTTCAGAAAAATATCTGGTGCTGAAGGACGGCACCTTTCAGTGCGCTAGCTTCTAGTAAGAGGGTGGGGATCTGCAATGCTGAGTGCCTAAAAACTGGCGGCTAATACCGGCCAGTTGTGCCCAGGGTTCCTACTACGCCTTTCTGCAATTAGGTAGTGAACCCGCAAGCT
>JAUMHQ010000059.1:24769295-24779876 GCA_032361165.1 Enteromius paludinosus
ATACATCACTTTAGACAAACTATACATTTCGAGAAAGAAGCGCGGATGCGGCTGAAAAACAATGTTTTAATGCACTGTAAACGGCGAAGGCGCATCGCAGGTCACTTCCACGCCATGAAACAAACTGCGATTGGTTGTTTGACGTGACATGGCATTGAAATGGCTTTATGGGAGGGCCTAGGCCAATAAAAGCTGCTATGTGCTGAAAACCTTTAGCCGTCAGTCTGAAGGTCTGGCTACCTGAGACTAGCAATGTCATGATCGAGCATTTAGCTAAAAATCATTTGAAACACCCAAACACAGTGCACATTACGTGAAGTCTAAAGACTAGTGAGTGCGCTCTTTCACTGCATGATTTAGTCTGTTAAAATGCATTTAGAGTGCACAAATTCAAGACATGGGGGCAGAAAACTGAATCAATAAATTAATCGGTTGCATTGCAGAATTGTGACTTATCACTAGTGCTGCCACCTATTGGCGTTTTTAATTTCACATTCTGTGTTCCAAACATATTTCTAAATTAACCTAATAAAGAAATTTAAACTGCATGTAGAAAAGATAACCAATTTGAACCACTTTAAAAAATAAATGAAACTATTTTTAATGGCTGCAATGTGGAAGAGAGTAAGAAAGAAAAATGACACAGGCTTCATTCTGATAAGCTGTCGGACAAGAGCTGGGCTAGGATTTGAGCTATTTCATTAAAACAAAAAAAAAAACAGCATAAGGGTAAGTAAATAATGACAGACTTTTCAGTTCGGAGGGAACTAACCCTTTAAGCCTTCATGCTTACCATGTTACTTTGCTGTTCCAAGTCACTGTTTTTCTTTCTTTGTTTTTATCTAGCCAAGCTCATAGATCATGTTTAGTTCCTTATAAATTAACATAGTGTTTTGGATCTTCACAGTTGTAAATAACACATATAATATGTAATAGTCAAATTAGAGTTCAAGCACACAGCTGTCAACCCTGCAGTAATTGCTATGTATTCCACAGAGCATATTTTTGCATGCTTAGGGCTGGAGTCTCAGGTGCATTTGACTGCTCTACAAAACACCCTCCTTCCCCCATCAGCACCTGTAACATACCTGCCGAATGGAAAACAAAGAGAGCCTCTGTTCTGCCCCTAAGGCTTTGGATTCCACTGGGAATCATGTCCATTCTCAGCTCAGATTATACTTTGATTCTCTCCATATGCTAACCTGAGCCCTCCTATTCCCCATTGTCATATTGCACTTACTTTGTGCCAGGAATACCTCGTCAGGTTTTTTTTCTTGCTGCTGCATCAGGAACAGAGCTGCTATGTACAGTATGTGGGTATGTGTGTTTGATTATGGACACAGTTTCATTGGCCCCATCCCCAAAGAGAGATACCTGAATAATAGATATGGGCAAGGGCAGAAAAAAACTGTCATCTACTCGCAGGGGAGGAACAACAGCACTTCATCCAGTTTATTGCATCTGTTTCCCTCTGCAGAATCGAGAAGCCAGCAGCACATGAATCCTGCAAGCAAAACCCACACAACCTCTGAGAAATGTAAGTATACAGGACCTCCCATGAGTTCAAAATATAAATACTTAATAATATCCACCAACCGTGACCCACACAAATATGCACACACAAACTCTACATTAAGAAAATTCACAGATATGGTTCATCTTTCCTCGACTCATCTCCTGAGAGTATGATTTACATCAGGGCATGAACACACTTGTCAACAACTTCATATGCCGTTTTGACCTGCTGTGTTGCATATTACACAGCAGAAGGCCCTTTTACAGGCTTGATTAGTTCATTTTAGAAATAAAACAATTATAAAATAATAATTTAATGTCAAAAATTGTTATAGTTATGTTTTTTAAAAGGAATATTATGTAGATAACTAACCGCAGCTACTGAATAACATCTAACTATCTATTTATTACATTTAAAAACATTTTTCAACACTTTTAAACAAGGCTTTATACAGCAACATTATTTTTTTTACTTGACAAATCTTGCTTTTCCTGTGAAATATCAGGTACAGTATATGGATTCCAAATCATTTTAATACTATTTTCTTAAATAGGCATTTTTTTTCTTGTGCATTTTGCTATACGTCAATTCAAATTCAGTTAAAAATCAATACATCCTCAATTTAGCTATGACTATTACAGTACTCAGCAATGTTTTACTTAATGCTTTAATTAATGCTTTGAGTCATTATATAGAATCTCAGAAATACAGTAGTTCTGCAGTGCAGTGCTAAAATAAGTATTTCTTTTTGCATGAGTAGGTTGATGTAACATCATTGCTTATTTTAAAAACCCAAAAAGGGTTTGGCTTTGATCATGTTTGGATGCAAGAAGGACACATCGAGCCATGACACTGCCAACTGAACGTCTGAATGGAATATTGATCTGAGTGGCTCCTATTAAACCATTAGATAAGAGGGACGTGTTGACCTTGTGCTTTGCCGCCCTGCGTTTACAATGAAAGTAAGGATCACAATTTTTCAGAGAATCTTTTTGGCAGGCCGCTTTTACAGTGGGTGCAGTGCACGAGTAGGTATCAGCTAACGTTCTTGAAGCAGCGTGTGTGGTTTTGTCTATGATTTGCTATGCACTGTTAAGTTGCAAACATTTCCCCCCAGCTTCACAGACTAGGCTTAAGCTAGTCCCAGACTAAATTGCATGTTTGAGCTGTCTCAGATAAAAATATCTTGCTCTGACATATCTTAAAACACGTCAGTGTCATTGTTCTGTGTTAAGATGCACACCTGTAATATTTTTTGTAAAAGTCGCTTAAATATCTTAATTTAACTAATGCTTAGTCCTGGCTTAAGCTAAGCCCTCTTTGTGAAACCGAGCCATTGAGTTGTATTTTAACTACATGCATAAGGTCATTGCAAATGCAAGTATTTCCCAGACTTTTGTGCATGTGAGGGTGGTAAAAGTGGATGTACATGTATATTTAATGGCAAACATCCCTCTGGCCCAGCAGGACTGTAGATGCTAATGAGGACTGGCAAGTTGAGAACAGAAAGTGCCACTCGTCTCTTCCCTTGATACACACCAGATAGAGAGAAGGAGGGGGGGGGGGGTTTAAAGAAAACATCTATCGATGCACACAACTCCTGCTACAGGGAGGATCCTGACATCTTTGAGAATAAAATCTTTTACACTTGAACAGCAAAGCTGTTTACCACTACGCAATGAACAACAGTGTCAATGGAGTCTTTAAAAGGGGTCATTCATAAAAAAATTAAATTTATGCATGGTATCTGACATGACTTTAAATCGTTTTACATTCTTTTATCCTTGGAAAATGTCTAAATGGCTTCTTTCCGTACAAAGCATACAGTGATCAGGTGTTCCAAAAAACACCATAATAAACACCAGAAGGGTTTGCATTCATATTCAAATGTGATACATCAAAACTCATCACGCCAGGTTTGATATCAGTGTCGCCAAAGTGTCGCTATTAATAAGCAGCAGATTAGGAGATTAGGAAAATGTAGTTAGTGATGAGTCTCGGTTCCCAAACAAGTGTGATCAAAAATACAAATAAACCCCAAAAAAAACAAGTGTGACCCAGGGCTTGACATTGGCACCCGCCCACCCGTCAAAGGCGGGTAAAATTCGGCTGTGGCGGGTAAAAACTTTAGTCTCATTAGCCACTTTGGCGGGTAGTTTATTCTTTGGTATGACAATATATTTTTGTTGTAGTTTTCTCTAAAGGCATCTGATATAATAAACGCATTGCAACGTAATATAAAACTCCCATGAGCACCTAACGTTATATCAACATTCTGATACAACTTGGCCCGCGTCCGACAGAGCATAACCAAACCCGACTCGAGCCCGACAGACATTAAGATATTTATGTCCGAGCCCGACACAGTTAAAATATATATATTTTTTCTCATACTAATGACACACGCACCTTTTTGTGTGGAAAGCCTGCTTTTATTAAGCATCTGTAGGAAGGCGTTCGGAAATGTCAACAGATGAGAGCATCCGCGCACACGGGGCAAAAAGCGCCGTAATAACACAGGCGCACATTCGCGCTGATGTGACCAAGCCCGACCCGAGCATCCTTTCTAAATATCTGTCCGAACCCGGCCCAGCCGGCTCGGGTCGGTATCCATCCTCTAGTCTGAACTAATCGTTTGTAGGCTTCAATGAATTATTTATTTAAATAGTCACTTGTTGTCTCTAACTGGCGGTTTACTTTCATAGTAGGCTACTTTCATCTTTCTTTCCATGATTTCATATATATGTATACACTACTTGTATATTAAAACACCAAACTCAATATTATGCTGTTATAAGTTTGCCTGCAAGTGTAAGCATTCATGCTATATTTTGGCTACAAGTCATAAATGCATCTGAATGCTGCTTCTGGTTCTTCTGCAGTGGAATGATCAATTTTGTGGATGTGTGTGATTTCATGATTGATAACATGATCTTATTATATTAAAATAGGTCAAATGACTTTGAAATATTTGTATGCATTACTAAGTCATATAAAATGTAATTTCCTAACAAGAAAATTGTGGCCAGTGAAAATGCTGAGTGGCTAGTAAATTTGGAAAACCACTAGCCACAGTGGTTGATGAACAAAAAAGTTAATGTCAAGCCCTGCTGTGACCAAAAATACAATATTGTTGTATTATTTTCATCATTATTAGTGGTGCTTCTGAAGCAAAGCATCACTATTATTATTTTCAATTTAGCATCTTCTTCAATTTAAATTATTTGTTCAGCATCTATCTTGAAGTAGCACATAGAATAGAATACTGAAATTACTTTTTTTTAAGCAGTCAGGCATACAATATTGATCAGGGAGGCAAGTTTCCAGAACACTCTAGCTACTGCCTAGGAGCACCTTATGGGAACAGGGTGTTAGTCATGGTAAGCACATATTGCAATGATATAGTATAAAATTTGCTTCCAAATATATTACTATAAATAATTAAGATCAAGTGGGCTAAGTCACTCAAGTGGACCATAGAGATCTGAGGCCACTGGGTTCACTTATGGGTCAGACAAATATAGTTTACGTTTGGTACTTTAAAAGAATTGATTTTCTCCCTTTGTAGTGTGACCATCTATACATACAAACTTATGTTCTCTCTTTGTTCCTTTTTGTACATGAAAGGCACTGCTTTGCACGTTTTTGCACACCACACCAAACATGAGAGCGGCTGTTTCAGTGTGATTTCATGCTTTTGTTCTGCTAGCTTTTTATACACAGGAAACAGCAAAATGAGATTCAAAGCTCAAAACATTTTTGAAAGTAACTAAGAACAAAGGAAATTTTAGAAGAAATTAAAAACCAAGAAAATTGTATTACAACAAAGCGCAACGTTTCAACCAGTTAGCTCTTCATCAGGCATAATTTCTGCTCTTGGTTGTAATAAAATAATTTCAGTTTGCAGACATACCCTTTTTTGTTCAAAACATTCAATTGTAATAAATATAATATGGACATAACTTTAAATAAGAGAAACACCTTTAAATAAAAGAAACACTGAAATATCTAATATTAATAAAACCTATAATTCACAACACAAAACACATTATGAGTTGTGAGTTTTTAAATGATGCTCTGCAGCACGTTCACGTTGGCATCTGTCTAATTTGACCAGAGTTCACTAAGTTATACAGTAGATGAATTTGTATCAAACTATTATAAAATGTGAGGTGTTACTTAGTTTAGTGATCAATTCTCACAATTGACTTGTTTATGCATATTATTAGCATATTGCCTGTGTATATAAAGCACATATTAATACCTTATTAAGCATGACCATATGTTAGATCCCTTTAAAGGTTACTCCACCCCAAAATTTTGCGTTAAACATCAATCAACCAAACGTAAAAGCTTTTACGCAATTTAAGATGTTTTGGATGAAAACCAGGAGGCTTTTGACTGACACTGAACCGCATTAAGTTATTTGCATCCAGTGGATATTCTCCAAAATTTTGATGTGGAGAGACATATAGGAGACAAATTGTGGATATGATATGATTTGATGATATGACATGACGTTATTTTATTTTCTTTGCATTCAAAAACTTCATAAATTACAGATTGAACCACTGATGGCAGATTGCCTGTTCTGACATTGTCTTTCATGCTTTTCTGGGCATTGAAAGTGTTCAGTACTTGGCGGTCAATGGAACAGTCAAAAGCCTCCTGATTTTCATCCAAAATATCTTAAATTGTCTTCTGAAGACAAACAAAGCTTTAATGGGTTTGGAACGACATAGGGGTAAGTGATTAACTCATTTTAATTTTGTGGTGGAGTAACCCTTTATTCTTACCCCATACCTAAACTCGCCAACTACCTCAAAGGGGTCATCTAAGCAGCAAATTAAGAGTTTTTCTGAGGCAAAAGTCATAAAAATAGTCAATAGTGAGAACTGGTTCCCAAATTAAAGTGTGAGCGAATTTAATTTATTCTACTTTTGTATCTATATGGTTATTTATAATTATTGTACTCAGCAGTTCTTCCTCCCGAACAGACCTGCAACCTATTTTTGACTTGTGATCCACTGGTTTAGAACCACTGCTATAAAATTCACTGTGATCTTCATGGAATATTTTGGTGAACGAGCGCGTGCCATGCATCTGAAGGAACAAACACTGAGCTGTACTCTAGAGAGAGCACATCTGTTCCACCAAACCACTGACACTGCGAGGAATTACAGAATCTGTCATAACAACTACAGCTCTCTCTGTTTACAGGACTGATGTATGAAATGTATAAAAATGTAGATTAGCAGAAGTCACAATTCGTCGTCGCATTTGTTTCTTTACTGCCATTAATTATAAATATTGAGAATATTTACTATACATGTAGATATAAAACAGTTGATTGTATCTAGATAAGTTCCAACATATTGGCATGTCCCAAAAATGTACAGAGTTATTTCAAAATAATCTCGACCTACAAACCTGAGACACTAGAAAGAAATACAGCAAGAACGTTGCCAAAGCTTTGCTACATAGTAGCAATTATGGCTTCAATGTGTGCATTGGAGCCTGTACAACCTTCAAGTCAAGACAAAACCAAGTATACCTTGCACAAAATAAATCTCAGTACAGTGTAGAACCTCATAATACACAATGCGATATCTGCCAAATGTGGCTTATCAGTATGCACAAGTACAGTAGCTAGGAAAAATGTTTAACATTTATCATATGATGTCAAAAAAGTCAAAAAGAGACATCCAGGTGCTTAAGCTTGTCATCATTTGCCAATGCAGTCCTCCCAGATCCACATATTCTTCAGTGTCGAAGGTACCATCATAAGGTGCTACCAGGCAACATATTGGTGATGGTCCAATTCTGGCCAGTGCATTTTTGGAGCGTCAGCTGATATCCAAACTCATTGTCATTGTTCTCCACGAGTTCAAGGCATCGCTTTGACTTTGTATTCTGGATGGAGCCTCCCTGAAGAAAGGAGGAAGAAAATAGATATATTTCATTACAGAATCCCCCGACTGTGCCCAGGCATGTTTCTGTATGGATGGAGCTGTCAGGGCTTCATCCATCTTCCCACAAAAATCCCTTTCAATATGGCTAACCTTTCACACTTCATGTTCAGAATAATCATCTGGTATCACAGCCTGATCTCCTAAGAAAAATGTGGTTACTCATACATACTGTACCATGCACATACATTTTTTATATTCTGGATAGAAATGGAAATATAGCACTTCACTCAAAAATTACATTTAGCTAAAAATGTACTCATCCTCTTTACATGCAAGATTTAGAGGAGGAGTTTCTTTATCGCAATGGAATTGGATACATTTAGCTTTATGTCACTTGCTCACCAGAATCAGAGTCTAATAAAACAGTGGATAAAAACATCACACAACTCCAGTTCATCAATTAATATCTTGAATATGTTATTAAGGCACTTTAACTATCACTTCTGGCTAAGATATATAATCTCTGTTGTCCACTGACATATTGGTTTAGAACTGGTTTGGACTGGTTTCAAGATATGCTTACACAACTACAAAAACCCCTGAGCACTTTCATTTAAGCCAGAAGCAATAGTTAAAAGCATTCTAATGATGAATTTATCACAAACACTGACTTTTTGCTTCACTGGAGTGGTGTGGATTACTTATGGGTTATTATTTTTATCAGCTGTTTGGACTCTTATTTTGACGGCACCCATTCACTGCAGAGGATCCACTGTTGAACAGCTCATGTAATGCTATATTTTTACAAATCTTGATATATTTATATCATGAGCACTTACCTCAAGCCTTACCTTAAACATAACTATATCTTAACAACACAAAACTGATAAATTTATACTGGCAACGAGATTTAATTATAATTAAAATTGTAAATTGCTGAAATTTGTCCCCAAATTATGCTCATCAAAGTAGTTATTAAAAAAAAAAATCATTTTAATGCCACAGTGTAAAAAGCTGGCATTTCACAGCTGGCCAAAAAACATGCAAGAGCCAATGCAATCTGCCATCTTTGACGTTTAACTAATGCAATACTTGATTTGTCTTACTTTAGTTACTTCTGCTCCATTTTCAAACAAAAGCTGTCATGAAAATTTCTCAAAACAGCTGCAACAGCAGAGTCGAATGATTGTTGCTGCTCAGTACACGCCATGTTTGAAAGCCGGTATGGTTTCGGGCAAATTTTGGTATCCGTGTCATCAAACAAAAATTAATGTGTGCTACTACTTTATGTACGAATACCCGTGATTAATGAGACATGAAAAAAAAAACATGTTCAGCATTAACTGTTAATTCAGCATGAGTTTTATGTTTCATGATAAACATATCATGATTAATTAATTATATTCTAATGCATTTTTTTATATAAAATGTTTTTTTTTTAAATAATTATATTTATAGCATGTTGTTTTGATGCTACAACTAGTAATAATAATAATCTTCTGATTTTAGGATGAAAGCCACACAATCATAATCTTAAAGAAAATAACAGGAGGAGGTGGAAAGTTTGGGTCAAAACATTTAAAACTTTAGAGATACCAGGCACATCAAATTCATTATCATCTTTCATCTTCCCTTCTGAAAGGGGCTTGATAGAGTCACAGCTGGTGTATCTGTGAGGGAACAGCAGCACTGCAGGCTTAGACATGAGAGAGCAGGCTAAGAGCTAGAGGGAAGCATCCATACTGATCTCAAGCCGGGGAGGATGGGACTGCAGGACTGAGATAGGGTGGCTGAATTTTTCACTGCCAGCATTCATTTTAGCCCCGCTTTTCACAGAAGAGAACGCCTGTGGCCTTAAGACCCGGGTTTAGTTGGTCTCAGTACCACAGACTCCTTCTCGCTCTTTGAGAGGTGCTCAAGGAGTACCACACAGCTGTGGTCAGGAGGTCTTCAGACAGAGGCTTTACATTCTCTAACAGATTCTTTATGAAGGGTTTATCTGAAGCCTATCATGTGCACTGAGCGGCCTCCAAGTTTACAAGAACAGCAGTACATACAGCTACAAGCATTATAGTTTAGAAGGTCAACAGTGTCAGTGCTGTAGATATAGCTGTGGATCAGGGTATTTCTAGTATTGACTTTCTAAAAGAGTGTAAACACTGTGATGCACCAACCAGTGTTATTTTAGTATGATTGCTATACTACAGTTATTGTCAATATTTTAAATTAGAGCTATTTTATGTATTTTCAGTTTTAGATAGGTCTATATAGATTTTGTTACGTTTTAGTTGTAGTTTAATTAGTTGTATTAATGTTTAGTGTTTTAAATTACTAGGGCTAACCTGATTTTACCAGGTGCAACATGTCCCTGAAACAACATTGTGTTTAACCAATCATATCTGAGGAAACAGTTGACCGTTTTTGTAAAGTTTGCAATGAGTGTTTGGTGCTTGTACAGCAGCGTACAGATTTAAGCCATAACTCATGGGTAAGGTTAGGTGTAGAAATATGGTCAAGACTATATATATTTTTTTGAAATATGTTGACCTAGGGACACATCGAACTTGGCAAAATCAGGACGTGCACGGAATTACTGTAAGTTATGGTGTAAATTCAGCAGTTTTATTTATTTCATGATCGTTCAGCAATATGACACGAGCAAAGTGCTGTTCTTCATAATATCAGCACAATTGTGATTGATTTTAATACTGCAGTTTACTGACATTTTAGACACAACACTGTCAGTAACTATGTTTAGCTATATTTTGCCAATAGTTATAAAAAAAGTGGAACTGTAGCGCTTCTAGAGCGACAGACAGTGGTGGTCTGTTTAATTTCTGAACAACTCAGTCTTAACAAATTAGGAGCATCATTGATTTACTGAGACATTCTTAAAAAACTGCCACTTACTTCATTCCTGAATAAATCAGCTGTTTTGAACTAATTGTTTGAATAAATGATTCAGTGACTCATTAAGACTTGCTGCCACCTACTACCATTTTAGGAAAAAATGGTCCGTATATATGAAACTTTGGTTTATTTTGTAGATTTGAATTATGAATTAACACAATAACACATGATTTTTAACTTTAACCGTGGCAGTCTGGTAGTCATTTAATGGAAGTGGATGGGCACCAAACCTTTCAAAGTAAA
>JAUMHQ010000059.1:24805950-24821456 GCA_032361165.1 Enteromius paludinosus
GCACGTAACCCAAACCCTGCCCCTAAACCTACCATCTGTCAATAAAACACAAGATATAGCAGGCAGATACAACCACCATCTTCATTTATTTGAAATACATTAATATTCCAAGTCTTTTGAGGCAAAACGATTGATTTGTGAGAGGAATAGACGCAATTACTGTCTCCGTCTTCCATTTCAAGAGTTCACGCTTTCTTCGTAATTGTGATGGAGCGAGTATAGTAAGCGAATTTGGCGAGCTGTCTGGGGGGCCAGCCGGGAGAACGGCAAACTCCGAACTCTAATGGGTGGAACCCTAGCGAGAGCAAGAGTTCGGCGTTCGGCTCGTTCACACCGTCTGCCCCCCGGAGTTAAGGGTAGATGGGAAGTGGCGGAGAGGGGGAGGAGGAGGGATGCAGAAAGCGAGATGGGGGGAAATGAGAACTGGGAGAATTTATAGTGAATGGGAAATGTTGTGATTGGGCATGAATGAACGAGGGATCATTAGGAAACGAGCGGCCAGCTGTGTGTGATTACTCAGGCCGCGATTCTCTCGAAACCATGTTATTTCCAAAACATGTACTTTAATTCCTGAATGTGAGCGATAAAAAAAAATGCGCTTCCTTATGTGCTTACGTCATCGTTGGCTGTCATTGTCTCTCGCGCGTCTCGTGATCGATTGCGTCATGCTACCAGATGCGAGTATGCTTCCTGAATGAGATGACAGCGCGAGAACGGAGCGGGGCAGTTATTAGTGATTAAAACCTTGTGTTTTACTATCTTCTTCGTATGGCTTCAGTAGACTTGGAATGTGACACGACTTGTTTGTAATGTATTTATTCTGCTTGGTTATGATCAGTTTGTGCAATAAATACCTGTACAGTAACTGCATTTGCCTGTGTGTGTGTTTATATTGTTCAGAGGTGGGTAGGTTTGAGGTAGGAAAGGGGTTGTTGCTCCGATAAAACTAAAATATCATATAATAAATTTATATATGCACACAAACCATTACATTAAGCCAAACAACTGAAAACAACTGAGGACCCCTCACGTCGAAATGTGCCTAATAAGGTGTACCTTGAGCCTCGAAAATCGACGCAAAAAGGATGTGACCAAGCGTCGAAATGTGACGAGTTGGAGTGAGACTGTGTTGGTTTATGGCTCAAATAAAAGTCTGTAATATAAGTCTTCTATCCATAATATTGCTTTCTACAGTAAAAAAGACATCTTGCCTGAGTTAGGAGAGAAATATGCACAGATAAAGCACTGTCTACAAGCAAAAACAGTTCAGTGGATTTTTTATGTGAAGACAACAGGGGATGGAGGAAGTGTTGTCATGGATTATGGTCAGAATTAATGGTTTACAGTTAAAGTGGTTTAATGATGGATTTGTTTATTACAAATGCACCGCTATTTACTTCACAAGATATTTAAGTCCCCCTATTAAGGGTAAAGAAAGGTTCGTATTTTGGTTTTGGGAGACCTCAATAACAGGCTGACATGGATGCAAGGTCAAAAACACTTTGAATGTTTTATAATATGCATTTATTTTTACCTTATTTGCTCAAAAACTCCCAAACGATTTGCTCAACGATTAATTTTTCCAATCCCCCCTCCTTTGCGTGATGCTAATCTGTGGTGATTGGTCCGATTTTTACTGCCTGCAATGCCTGATAAAGCAGCATTTGTAAGATTTGTATACAGCGTTACCAGGGAAACAGCTATTTTTATGGCTCCAACAGTAGACACCTAGTGGCAAAGAATGAATTTGTATTTTCATTCAAACCAATGCATTAGCTGCTGATTTTCTGATCTTTTTTATCAGCTGTTTGGACTTTCGTTCTAACAGCACCCATTCACTGGCGAGCAGGTGACGTAATGCTAAATCTCTCCAAATCTGTTCTGAAACAAACTCATCTACATCTTATATGGCCTGAGGGTGAGTACATTTTCAGCACTTTTTCCATTTTGGATGAACTGTTCCTTGAAGAGACAAAAAATGCATTTGGGGTCACAGCATGCTTGAAGGTTATTATTGGCTTGCTTTAGGGATTATAATGGCTCTCTGCTAAGGCACATTTATTAAAACTGTGCTGGGATGGAGACAAAAACACATTAAAAGAAAAAACAAGCAAAGAAGCTGCAGTGTAAACGCAAAAGAAAGCAAACAGGGTCTGAATTGCGACTGACATAAGGGTCACCAAGTTTTATTGAAGGCTATTTTGAAATATCCCCAGAGGGACGATGGATTTGATGAGATTATTTATAATGGTTGAAGGTTATGATGTGTGACCTGCTCTCAGATGAATATCTTCCAGCCTAAAATCCTTCACTACCAGTCAAAAGCTTGGAATGTTTCAATGTTTATGAAAGAAGTATAGTATCTCACCAAGGAAAAAACATTAATATTGCGAAATGTTATGTTGAGCATTAGAGACTAATAAAAAATCTGAATTATTTCAAACTTTTGACTAGTTGTGTAATATTATTGATGAAAATGTCCTAAAATATGCATTAAAACCCTGTATCCTCCAGATTAAAACTAAATTCTCAAAAATTGACATGCGAATAAATTAAAAACCACCACATTTACTGGCTAAAATTCCCACAGGATGTTGGGGTTTACAGTTCATAATAAATCAGGTTGTGAGTTTGAAGGGCATATGTGAAATGAATACTGAAGAGTCATTCTATGAGGTCTGATATTCGGTAAACCAAATGCATAAGTAAGGACAACAATATGCAAGTGTTTATGTGTCCCAGTGGGCAATGTTATTTCAATAATAAAGCAATGAAAGCTGCATCAAACCACCCAGACGTTGCCTAGAAAATGTTGCCCTATGAAACTCTTTGCAAAAACAGCAGGGGACTTGTGAGAGCAGCTACATAAAGGACAATGTTCACTTTGAGAGTTCGGTATCTGAAAACAGAGTAAAGGTGCACCAGTCAAACATATCAGAAAGCCTGCATAACACCGGCCTGTAAAAAGAAATATGTGAAGCAAATGTGTGGTGCAAACCTAACACTGCTCAAATCCAACACCTACCCTCAGTGAAAGTGGTAGTTTTCATGCCGTGGGGCTGCTTTTCATCAGCACAGACCCGGTGCAGTGTTAAAACAAAAGTATGAGTGGATAATACAAAATATAGGTCTGTGCTGCCTGAGCTACTGAAAAAGGCACAGAAAATAACTTTTCAATGTTGGAATTGTAAATCGGTAAAAATAGAGACAGTTTGAACTTTTTTGCAAAGCTACATCTATATTCACTAGTAAAAGAATACTGTTACAAAGACGGTATCTGTCAAATATCTGAGGTGTATACTGAGGTGTATTGCTGACTTAGGGTGATTTATATAACAATTCAAGTAGAGCCAAAACATTGTCTCCATCCTATTTAACAACGTCTTCTGTCTAAATAAGTAATTTTGCACAGAAACTGTGGACATGTTGCTATAAGATATAATTAGTGTTGGCAAACGATTAATCACATCCAAAATAAAAGTGTTTGCTTACGTAATATACGTGAGTGTACTGTGTATATTACATATATATAATATATACATATAAACACACACACACGTATACAATCAAGAAAAATGCTATGTTTATATATAATGTCAATTAATATGAATCTAAATATACACATGTATTTGAAATTAAACGATAAATGTGCATTTCCAGATATAACTGGAACTAGCCATGTATAGTATGTTGTTTACAGTATGGTAGATTTTCAAAGTACTGAAAATGTATTTTAATTCATTACACTTTAATTTGTCGTTTTATTTGTAAAGAAATGAAATAAGAAAAAAATTAACTAATTGGAAGAAAAAGAAAAAAAAAGTTAGCAGCAGCCATAAATTCAAAAGTGTCTTGCTTTGTTCTACTTCATCTCAAACTTAAAACATTTTATTATGGCTCTAGTTTTAATAACCCCACTTACACTGATGTTGGACGTCAAGATGTTGAAAAAACCCCTATGTCTCATTTTTAAAGTGCATAACAATTACAACCAGATCAAAAGAATGCATTTTGAGATACAGTAAATGGTGCCAACTTGAACTATCCTGCCAAGAAAGGAGGGCCATTAGAATCATTAATCCTTCAAGAGTGAATCCATTATCTTCATTACCCCATAGCCTGCTCAGAATGATATAGTTTCTCACCCTCACACCCAGCTCCACATTCTCTCCTCCGTAAATCTCCATGCCTTCATCCAGCAGACCGATCTCTGAGAAGTACTCCCTGTCCACCACAAAGCAGCCAATCAGGGCCGGACTCCTAGAAATTTACATCAGATAAATACATTAACTGAATACACACTGCTCAACAAAATAAAGGGAACACTTAAACAACACAATCAAGCTGCCCACTTAGGAAGCACAACTGATAGATCAGTTTCAATTTCACATGCTGTTGTGCAAATAGAATAGACAACAGGTGGAAATTATAGGCAGTTAGCAAGACACCCCCAATAAAGGAGTGGTTCTCCAGGTGGTGACCAACGACCACTTCTCAGATCCTATGGTTTCTGGCTGATGTTTGCTTTACAACCCAAACAAGTGGCTCAGGTAGTGCAGCTCATCCAGGATGGCACATCAGTTGCGAGCTGTGGCAAGAAGGTTTGCTGTGTCTGTCAGCGTAGTGTCCAGAGCATGGAGGCGCTACCAGGAGACAGACCAGTACATCAGGAGACGTGGTGGAGGCCATAGGAGGGCAACAACCCAGCAGCAGGACCGCTACCTCAGAGGAACAGGAGAAGCACTGCCAGAGCCCTGCAATATGACCTCCATCAGGCCACAAATGTGCATGTGTCTGCTCAAACAGTCAGAAACAGACTTCATGAGGGTGGTATGAGGGCCCGAAGTCCACAGGTGGGGGTTCTGCTTACAGTCCAACACTGTGCAGGACGTTTGGCATTTGCCAGAGAACACCAAGATTGGCAAATCCACCACTGGCGCCCTGTTCTCTTCAGATGAAAGCAGCTTCACACTGAGCACATGTGACAGACGTGACAGAGTCTGGAGATGCCGTGGAGAACGTTCTCCTGCCTGCAACATTCTCCAGCATAACCAGTTTGGAAGTGGGTCAGAAATGGTGTTGGGTGGCATGTCTTTGGTGGGCCGTACAACCCTCTATGTGCTCGCCAGTCAGATGCCTGACTGCCATTAGGTACTGAAAAGAGATCCTCAGACCCCTTGTGAGACCATATACCAGTGCAGTTTGCCTTGGGTTCCTCCTAATGCAAGACAATGCTAGACCTCACGTGGCTGGAGTTTGTGAGCAGTGCTTTAGTCCAGGTCTGGGAGGAGATCCCTCAGGAGACCATCCTCCACCTCATCAGGAGCATGCCGAGGCGTTGTAGGGAGGTCATGCAGGCACATGGAGGCCACATACACTACTGAGCCTCATTTGGACTTGTTTTAAGGACATTACATCAAAGTTGGATTGGCCTATAGTGTGTTTTTCCACTTCAATTTTGAGTGTGACTCCAAATCCAGACCTCCATGGGTTAATACATTTTATTTCCATTGATAATTTTTGTGTGATTTTGTTGTCAGAACATTCAACTACGTAAAGAACAAGTATATACATATATGTATATTATTCCCAACTTAATAAATTAAATTCAACAAAATACCTGATTGGAGCAGAGCTGTTGTTCAAGTTCCACCAGGATTTTGGTGGATTCAGATACCGGCACCACAGTTCCCAGTCAAAGCCCTGAGCGGAGAGTGGGTACTCTTCAATCTCAAATGTGTCGTATTTGATATTGTCAAAAGATGGAGATATAATTCTGGTTCTGTCTTCTTTGATCCTTTGGAGAATAGGCTCAGCCCTGTAGAAATAACAATAAAATCGTTTACCACCTAGTGAACATGATTTGTTCCACAAAAAAAACCAAGTACTCGTACTGATTTCATCATCATTTTTTGAGTATGAAACGTGAGGCTGAACAGGCAGTGCATTCTCAGCAAGATTAAAAAACAAACAGTGTCTTTTCAGTCAGCTCATCCTCAGTACTATTTTAGGACTGATTCTTCTAAAGAGATGCAAATTGAGCAGTACAGTACGGCTTTAAATTCACATCAAAGCTGATTAAAGGCAGAAAAATTCCGGGTGTTATTCAAATTGCACTGACATATCTGGGTCAGATCGCTATGAGAGAAACTATGTTGTGCCAACTCTAAGATCCAGAACTTCTTTTGATGATGAAGGGCATCTTGATCTATGTTCATACAGGACCAGGTTAAAGGAATAGTTCATCCAAGAATGAACTCGACATTTAAAAATAAAATGTCAATAAAATTTGAAAAACAGAAAAATTGACACACATTTCAGCGTGTTCCTAACATTATTAATAACTTGGGATCATTAAAAAAGAGAGAAAAAATGCACCTGTTGCAACATTTCTGCATAATAAGATATACATGAAATTGAAAGGTTATTTGCACTAAAGGTTAATGCTCTAATGCTCTGCAATGTTTGAAAAGTTCGTAACACCTACTCTATACCGATTGTGTCTACAAAAGTAAACATGAGATAAAAGCACATTGGCTAATTCAGCTTGCTTTTACAAGTACTGAGGTCTTTTATGGTGCATCATGTTTCACAGGACGCCAACTGGAAACCAGGGGTGCCGAAATACAATTGGGTAAACTAGTAGTGGGCGGGCTACAC
This sequence comes from Enteromius paludinosus, assembly GCA_032361165.1. Taxonomy (NCBI): domain Eukaryota; kingdom Metazoa; phylum Chordata; class Actinopteri; order Cypriniformes; family Cyprinidae; genus Enteromius; species Enteromius paludinosus. Next base: position 24,812,611 of record JAUMHQ010000059.1, read on the forward strand.
AGACCAAAACAAACACAAACATTCATGTTCTAAAGAGAATAACTGACTGTAGCAATGTTTTTCAGATAAACATGTTAACTTCCTATCTGCAAACATGTTATGGTATTTTTTAGTAGAGTCACAAGGGCCTGTCCTCCAACAAAAAATGACCCTTGTTTGTGCAAACACCTTATTACGATCTATTATTATGTTTTAAGTTAAGTGCCCTCTAGCGGATTGTATTTCAGGGATTTGGACAAACGACCTATACGGGTGTATTGGTTGGAGGACAGGTTGAGTCAAAAACGTACATACAGCATCTTTAAAATATATTAGTTTGCAAACTGTGCATTATGAAAAAAATATTTTAATTAATTAATCTTTATTAACCATTAATCTTCATCATAACCATAATTTGTGTGGAAAGGATTTTAAGTTATTGTTTTTTTAAAGCTTTCAGGTATAAATTGCTGTGAATTGTAATAGCTGCACATTAAACCTTCACATATAGATTAAAAAGAACAAGTAATTTGAAGTACTTTTAAGATAAAAAAGAGAAGTGTGTGCATTCTTAAAAAAATATTTTATGTTTCATGGAGGAAAAAGACTCAGAGTTCTCATATATCACCCACCAGCCAGTGTTGAACTCTACGTGGGCGTCAAACAGGGCTACCACAGGGGCAGAGGCAGCTCTCCAGCCACTCACACGTGAGCGGATCAGCCCCTCCTGCTTACTGTGCCGCACCATTTTAATGAAACCAGGCTGCTTGCCATTGGTCTCCTTGACAAAGTCCTGCAATTTCTCCTTTAACTCATCTGGGAGGAAGACAGAGACAAAGAGAGAGAGGAAGAGCTGTAACATTACAATGCCTCCTGGAGGACTGTCCTCATTATTCCTGGTCACAGCAAAGAGGATGTTGTTGTTACTGTGTGTGTGTGTGTGTGTGTGTGTGTCAATAAGCACTCTTGGGCCTGTCAATAGTGTTCACTTTAACAGAGAAGGCATACTGAACCAGGATGTAGAACTGCATGCATTGCTTGAGTGAAAAGGTGTGCTCTCACACCAAACAATACAACATTCATTAAGTTTATTCATAACCTGACCTGGCAACCCTCAGCATCTTACCAAACATACTGATACAAAGAAAAAGAGCACTTCAAAAGTACAAGCCATGCATTATTTTTTTTTATTATCAATTTTATCATCTATATAGTATTATATATTATTATAGCATAATGCAAATAATAATATTATTTATTCATTTTTATTATTTATTTAATATTATTTATTTATTATTTATATGATTAAAAATATTAATATTATTAATCATGATCATGATTCGTATTACTATCATTGCTAAAATGAAATAATCTTTTGAAACATTATAAATGCCTTTAATGTCCTTAAGCAGGACAACTGTTTTCAACATTGATATTAATAAGAAATATTCCTTGAGGACCAAATTAACATATTAGAGTGATTTCTAGAGGATCATGTCACACTGAACAGTAGAGTAATGATGCTGAAATTCAACTTTGCGTCACAGGAATAAATTACATTCTAAAGCATACTAAAATAAAAATATACTTATTTAAAATGGCAAATTTCACAATGTTACCCTTTTTATTTAACTGTTAAACTGTAATAATGTGTCACCATATTTTACATAACTTCTTTAAAAAAAAACAGAAAAAGGACAGAAAAAAAATCCAAACTTGTGAAGAGTAAAAAGGACATTACATTAGAAAAATGCAAAACAGAAGCATTTTCACTTGTGGTCTTGATTGTTTTTTCCTGTTAATAAATGGTAAGCACCATGTCAACGACGTTAAATCTACAACACTGATGAAACTTTAACAATCTGGCAACAAGTCAAAATGAAGGTGCCTCACATGAATATGTAATGCAAACCAAGAAGAAGTGTCATTAAGTTTTCATTCGGGTCCTTCATGTGTTATGCTTCACTGTTAAATTCAATTCCTATGATTTATTTTTAATTTCACCTTTTCTCCCTCTCAGAGAAGAAACTGGTAGAAGAGAGGGTGAGATCTTTAAGAGACAGCAGATGTTAATGTGAAAAAGATGAAGACAGACATGATTTTCATTACTGAATGTCATAAAAGACTACAACAGATCAATGTATTCCTTTAGTTAATTCTTTAGATCTCAATCTGAATGCAGTGCATTCACTTTTTAGGGAACTGCTACAATGGTGCGCCACATTTCCAAGTATATGAATATGGTAATCATTTAGTATACATGTCAAAAAAACATGGTTATACATCTAAAAGCATGATTGTATCATGGTACCACAATGCTATATTTTGGTAAGCATTTGCGGAGTTGATCCAGTCGAGGGCCTAATCGTCTTATTCCCTGTTTGCTGGGGCTAAATTGATTTTCTATTAAGTTTGCATGACAAACACGCTTGATGATTTCGCAGATGGTGTAGCCATGGGACAAGGAGAGAATTAATTCCACCAACTCAATTATCTGTTGCTGTTAAAACAAATAAATGATCACATAGGCTTCAAAAAATAAAACTCTTCCAGACAAGGCTCAGTGGTACACAAAGGATTTTAAAAACCTTTTAACAGCATAATATACTGAAATGGCTCATCAACTCTTTGAGTAGAAAATTTGTTTGTGGACATGGAAGTATTTTTCCCCCTCCAAATCCTTCACTAGTGAGTACTCAAAGTATTGTATTTTTCAGTGTATGTTTTCCATCCACAGTCAATCTTGCTGTCTATTTGCCAGCATCTGAGTTTTAAACCAAGAACTGTACCATTATGATTAATACACTGTAAAAATAATTTTTCTAAATAAAGTTTGATTATATAATGCTTTACAAGAAAATACTTCACTTATTATAGCCATTTTATTCTTTAAACTCAAAATTAAAATTCAAAGTTACTTGCTCTTCAGGAACTTGAGACGCTATGGGGAACTTTGTTGCGTCGCTGGACACGCCCACCTCCGGTTGCCAATGGTCGCTGATGCCCGCTGTCGCTCTTGTCGCCGGAAACCAGGCGACAACTGAATGAGCTTGTAATATCGGCCAATCACAGCCGTTGTTATCTGACAGTTGTTTTGCTCTATTTACTTGCCCTTACTGATCCTGACACTGGCCACAGGTATGACAGAAGCTAAAGGTCACTTTTCTTATATCCACAATGTAATTCACCATGCCCTTGAGTGGGATGTTGTGCTCAGCCAGGCTCATGCCTATAGAGTTTATCCTTGAGCGAACGGCATCTCTCATCGATCACTGAGATTGTGGAATTGCACGAGCGAACGTGAAGAGAATGTCTCTTTCAAAAGCCAGAGAACATTGGATATGAACAGCTTGTGGCTCTACAAATTGCTCTAATGCTTTACCCCCGCCTGCAAATATGAGTTTTATGATTGAATCGGGAGACACTAAATGAAATCTGTCTTCTGATTTTATTTGACAGCCAAAATCCCTCCATCCTCGACCTCACCGAAAACTTTCTTCAAAGCTTATTAGAGCAGAACTTTCATCTCTGTCGAAAATGACTAATTAACATACATGAACAAATAGCAATTGATTGGAAGAACTGGTGAAGATACTATCATAATAAAACAAAGGATAACAGGTCCATTATCTCTGAGCCGCTCTTGACTGAAAGCATCAATCTTTCATCACCATTATCTCAAGTGCACTTCTTGGTTCAGTCAATACAAAGCATTAAGCTTGAATGATCCTACCACTGCTAGCAATTATAATATGATAATATAAAGGAAGACTGACATGCTGAAGGTCTCTAAGCAATCTTATTGGGTGTCAAAACTTTTGAGGAGGCATTTTAATTATGTCCTTGGTGTTAAACTGACTTAAACTAAAATCTGTTTTTGCAGCATCTATCTATTCCAATGTGCAAAAGTACTCTACAGCATACTTTTAAAAGAGCACTTATTTAAATAGCATACTTTAAATATGAACTGTCATACCAACACATTTTCACACTCCAACTCGTCACATTGTGACGCTTGGTGAAGATCCTTTTGTGTTGCTTTTTGAAGATCAAAGTACACCTTTTTAGTCACTTTTTGACGTTGTTTTCAGTTGTTTGGCTTAATGTAATGGTTTGCATGCATATACAGTATATATTTATTGTATAATTTTGTACTTTTATTTGAGCACTGAACCCCACCCCTACCATAAACCTACCCACCTCTGAACAACATAAAACACACACAGGCAAATGCAGTCACAGGTATTTATTGCACAAACTAATCATTAACAAGCAGCATAAATACATTACAAACAAGCCATGTCACATTCCAAGTCTTCTGAAGCCATACGAAGAAGATAGTAAAACACAAGGTTTTAATCACTAAAAATTATCCGGCTCTGTAAACGTGCTCAGAAAACATACTCCCATCCCGTAGAATGACGTAATCGGTCACGAGACACACAAGAGCCAATGGCATTTCACTACCAACGTTGACTTAAGGATTCTTGTAGCGGCATTTTTTGACATAACAAAAGTCAGCAACCACGTCTATTCCTCTCACAAATCAATCGTTTTCCATCAAAAGACTTGGAATATTAATATTTTTCAAATAAATGATGACGGTAGTTGTATCTCCCTGCTGTACATTGTGTTTTATTGAGAGATGGTAGGTTTAAGGCCAGGGGTTGGGTTTCATGCTCATAAATGTGTCATTTAAATAAAATTGTTTTGACTGTTTACATTGAAAAATTACACCCTTACATATATGCAATAATATCTTTGTTTTTACTCAATATATCTTTAATTATGACAAAAAAACATCATCGCGTCGGCATATTAGGGTTTCCTATTTAAAACAACAGAGGACCCTGCACGTCGAAAAGTGACTAAAAAGGGGTACCTTAAACTTCAAAAAGTGACGCAAAAGAGTCTTGACCAAACGTCAAAATGTGACGAGTTGGAGTGTTAGAATGTGTTGGTCAAACAGACACTTAACTGTGTTAATGTTTATTGCAATTAAACGAAAATGTATAGTCCCAATTTATATTAACTGCTGTGAACTTACATTTAAATTAATCATTTGATACAAATAAATTATGATGTACATACATGTTTTTACATTGTAATTATATATTTTTAAATTCCTATATATATAATTATATCTGTAATTAATTCCTGTAATTACATTTAGAATTACACTGTTGCCTCATCCCTTACACCTTAACCAACCCACCAAGCCTGTCCCTTACTTTATCCGTATCCCACTTTAGTAGCAGTAGAAGTGTTTTGCAATACATTATGAACACAATAAGTACAATATACAAAGTTGAAATTAAGATTAAATGCATTTAGCTGTAATTTAGAGTGTCACTTTTAAAATATACTTTTAAATTTAACATTACAAAGTGTGGGAACACCTTATTTTTAGGTCACCTTGTTGCACATTATGTATAATTTAATTGTAACAACAACACTAAATAAAGTTTAACCTAAAGTGCATTTAACAATTAAAAAACAAAACACATATAAACTGTACTTAAGCGTGACAAAAGCATTAAAACCTCAAACTCATATCAGATTCTGTGAGGAAACCTGGTTTACCAGTGTCCTCATTATTCCTGGTCACAGAAAGAGAATTCAATCTTTGTGTGCGTCAGTATGGACTCCAGGAGCCGGGGCAGATAAGCTGTATTGAACTGAATGTGAAGCTCTCAACCAATATAATACAACATTCATGAAATCAATTTATCACTACTTCTACCAGCTCGATGGCCAGCCAAGACAAGCCTACAGAAAGTACTGTGGCAGTTCCTTTGTCCGCATGTTTGAACTGTAATTCTGACGGCACCCATTCACTGCAGAGGATTAATTAATAAACACGCAATGTAATGCTGAATTTCTCCAAATCTGTTCCAATTAAGAAACCAAATCATCTATATCTTGTATACTCTGAGGGTGAATAATTTTCAGCCACTGTTCAGTATGTATTATATGAAAACAAGTATTAGTATCGCATGCAATTCTGCATTTAAGGCTTTTTTTTGACAATTTAACTTGAACTGAAGAAATATTTTAAGTAAGTCTAAATGATGCAGTTTTCATCTGGACTAAACTTATTTAGAAACATTGTAGATGACTAAAATGCTAAGCAAGGAAATTCTTTTTTTTGCAGTGTAAGTCATCTCTCTCTCTCTCTCTCTGATGATAAGGTGGTTATTCATCATTTGTAGACCGCAGAGGCAAAGAATTTTTGTCAGCTCATTCTCGGGTTTTGAGGAGAGCGGGATCTAATTTTCTTTGGCCTTCACTGAAGGTTGACAGATTCTCTGTCGGCCCCTCTGTTGACATAAAGTCTCATGTTGAGTAGCCGCTTCACAACCTTCATCTCTGAATGTAAAGATAAAGCTGTCAGGACTCGCAAGATTATGCCAACTGTGAGAGCGGGCCGCTGGTCCTCAAAATGGTACAATTAGTGAGGAATCATCTGGGTCACTTTACCCTCTTTCTCTTCATGTCGGTCATGGTGTCTGAAGCACTAGAATAAAGTGTAAGCTGAACCCAGAAGTGGCTTTCGCATTAAGGAGAGATGTCAAGAGATAACACTCACAATTGAAAGGACCTGGCAGCTTCCATAGAGCCATAGGGGAAAAAAACGTTAGCGCTGATAAGACTACCAATTCTAACCTAATGACAAAAGTAAATCAATGACACCGGCTGATGCAATATGCCCCGATACACAGGATGAAATGACACCAGCACAATGTCACCGTGTTTTGTTCATTTGGGGGGTTTTTTGTTTGTTTTTTTTTTGCGAGAAGAGAAAGATGTTTATGATGACAGATTCATTTATAAAAAGTATTATCTAGAAATCTAGTGGAAACGTAGCGTCTTTGTAATTTTTGGTTTCCTGTGATATTAAAAACAAAACAAAAATACTGTTGTTGTAGATAATATGGTTTAGATTGAATAAAAGATAAACAGAAATACTTAACACATTTAAGTACCCTTTTAAAATGTCCATTTTGAATAATGTCAAAACAAAAGTTTTATTTGGCGCCGAAGCCCGCCAAAGGGTGTATGTATATAAGCGCCTGCTTCGCCAATAGGATTCAGATTTATTCTACTTCAGCGACGAAGCCTTTGCTGGTCCTGACTGGAAAGCCTGCCTCAGAATCATCGCCTGTAGCTGGAAGACTCCCCTGCCGCCGCCTGGCCTTGGCTATTCTGAGAGATTCTAAAAGAACAAATTCAGCTAAAAGAGCAAATTACTGAGCAACATGCCCGGTCACCGTCGCTATGTCTGCGGGTCTCATCTACACGAGGAGTGTGTTGCCTGCCTGGGACTTCTCCGGATCAGACTGTTAGTTCAGGACGCGACTCTAGCCCTCGCGCTCTCCCCTCTTGTAAGAGACAGCGGGGCTAAGGGCAGCGCTCCAAGTTGGGCAATCTCACGCCACGCCCCGCGTGCCTTGCCGCCTTGCGCCAGAGAGCCTTCACCTGTCCTCTTCACCTCTTCGTCTCGTTCGGCCTCAGTGAGGATGAGCTACAAGATGACTGCATGTCTCTTGCATGTTGAATGCAGATGAGCTGTCGGCCTCTGGAGACCCCGTATCCTTTCCAAAGCTGTCGGCGAGCTGGGACTGGAATGGACTCCGCCTCAGGAACCTTCACGGAGCCATCTGGATGAGCCGCCCTCAAGCCCCTCATCAAAAATCCACGCCTTTCTTCCCAGAGGTCCACGAAAAGCTAACAAAATCCTGGTAGGTACCCTACTCATTCGCTTCGCTCGACGACGCTGTTGAGAAGGGCTACGAGAAGCTGCCGCCGCTCTACCTCTGCCCTCCCACTGCTATTGGCTGTAAGCCAAACCAACACACCCATCTAAGCCATGCAGAATGACTTCCTCACTCGCCGGCCGAGCTTACGCTTCCGCCAGGCAGGCAGCCTCTGCTCTTCACTCCATGGCTGTACTTCAGGACTTCCATGTGAAGCTCCTTGCTGCCACCGAGGGCTCGTCTGATGAAGAGGCCGTTAGAGAACTCAGAAGTGCTACGGATTTGGCGTTGAGAGCTAAGAAGATAACAGCTCAGGCCATTGGCCGCTCCATGGCCAGCCTCGTGGTGCTGGAGAGACATCTGTGGGTCAATCTGACCCAGATCAAGGAGACTGACAAAATCCCCTTCCTGGATGCACCGATCTCTCCAAACAGCTGTTTGGTCCCTCCGTTGAGGGCTTCGCGGAGCGCTTCATCGAAGCACTTCTTGCCAAAGAAAGCTGCTCCCACTGCTACTGTCAGCCGCCCCGCTGCCCAAGCAGTCATCTGCGCCTCTGCAGCTGCAGCAGACAAGACAGGAACCACAGCGCAATTTTTCCAGGTCATTCACCCCAACCGTGAGTTTTCAGCTGCGCCTGTTTTAAAGGGTTAATTTCTATGTTCCACACTTGGCCATTATGCCCCAAGCCGCGGACTTAGGCTCTATGTGTCTGTTTATTCGCTGCATTGACCGGCACACACTCAACAGCGGACATGGCTCTGAGCTTATGTATATTTGTGTATTACAAGCTCGCTGTGCTGGCTGTCATTCACCCCAGCCTCGAGCTCAGGCTGACACGCCTTTAAAATATAGGACCACTCTTGGCATTCTCTCGATGAGCTTCAAGAGGTAGTCACCTGAAATGGTTTTCCAACAGTCTTGAAAGACTTCCCAGACGTGTTTAGCACTTGTTGGCAGAAGTTACACTTGGTCTTCCTTTCCTGGTTCGGTCCACATGTGTAGCGCTTGATGGTTTTTGCGACTCCACTTGGGTACACAATTAAAGTTTTTGCAATTTTCCGGACTGACTGACCTTCATTTCTTAAAGTAATGATGGCCACTCGTTTTTCT
>JAUMHQ010000059.1:24869134-24879479 GCA_032361165.1 Enteromius paludinosus
CGGAGCCCAGCCTGGCCCCCGCAAGCCCCCCGGAGGAAGCGGAGAACTTGGTAGAACGAGGGACCCTTCGCGAGGGTTGGCTTTAGATCAGGTGGCGGAAGGGGAGGCGGAGGAAGACAAAAAAACGCAGATGCTGAGGCTATGGAGTGAGCGGTATTCGCGGGGCAAGAAACAAGAAACACCATTTCCACTTGTTGTAGCCTCTCCTCTACACTAAAGAGAGCCCTTTTGCAGACTACACAAGCACATGTGTAGCCTGCACTGACCAGGAATCAAACCCGGATCTCCCACGTAGAAGGCGAAAATTCTACCACTGTACCAATAGAGTCCCTCAGCAGTAATGCGGGAGACACACGCACCTTAACGGGGAGAGTGTTTTGGTAGCTGCTCTCCCCGGGGAGAAGTAACCGTGTTCAACGGCGCTTCACTGCCCGGAGAGATGTCCGCTAGATCTAATCAGGTGGAAAGAAATAGGGGAACACCCGTTTCAATCACTTTTATTAGATCGCTCTGCGATCCTCATGAATGCAAACGCCAGTTCGCCTCAGCGACAGTGGGGCCTGCATCACGAGAAACGCCAATAGAGACTCCCTCCGCAGAGAGAGCTCTCTACAGCACGAGTCACTACCACCAATAACTCATCATATTGTGGTGACTGCCACGCGGGTTGGCTGTCCACGCTTATAACATCGACCTCCTCGGAGGAAGATGCGCGTCTCTCCATGGACGGGTCCACCCGAGGAGAAGTAGCCTCACGCGGCGCTTCTGAACCTGGTGATAGACCCAATCGACCTTGTTAGAAAGGAGATAGAGGATCACTCGTCTCCATTTCCTAGATCGACCTGAGATCCCCATGATTGCAGAAGCCGGCTCGCCTCAGCGACGGCGGGGTCTGAACCATGTGGAATACTCAATAAGACTCTCCGCAAAGAGAGACCTTCGTGAGCGGAGAGTGGCCAGTGTGAGCTCGTTGCAGCATGGGCATTCCCCTCTCTCTCTCTCTACCGCGCGCTGTTCCCCAAACGAGCCACAGATATATCATGCGAATCAACAGGAAGTCAGAAAACGGTGACATGTTTGCTCACACATTCTCTAAACTGCAGTTTTCCTTTTCCTCAGACAGTATGATGTGACAGACTCACAGACAGAGCGTGCTGAAAGAAAGAAGCTAATGTGTAACGCGCTGCACCTGGGCTTTTATAGTGCCGGGATCATGACGTCACCGCTCATGATGCCGGTGCCTGTATATGGATAGATTCACAGCTGTTTCAGATGCGTGTTCTCGCCGAGGCGTTCCCATAGCGTTTTCCAAACGCAGTGTCGAGTTCCTGAAAAGGAACCTATTTTTCAGGGGTAAATCTTTACATTTAAAAAAAATTTCTCCAGAATCGTGAGAGAATCGTGATCTTTATTCTAAGAAACAAAATCGTGATTCTCATTTTATCCAGAATCGTGCAGCTCTATTGGATATTATAAATACTCCTAATGTGAGCTGCTGAAGGTGCAGAGGATTAACGTTACTTTCACTTTTAAGGGAATGCGCTGTTACCTGATCTACATAAACAAGTCTTCATCTACAGAAGTGAGTATAGAAATCTTTGCAAATCCTTTCCTTATAATGTGCTAGTTAGCCAGTTTCACTACTGAAGTTTAAAGTCTGCTCATCACTACAGGAAAGAGGGGCGGGGTCAGCAGAGCTCATTAGCATTTAAAGCAACATGGACTAGAATGGCTTGATGAAAGCAGAGCTGATTTTGACAGGGTAAAGAATTTTTTTACAGTACTATTGAGACATTTTAATGGAAGTACATTAAAGACTTTTCATTAAGACCCTAAAAAAGCATATAAACTTGTGGAAAATTGGCATCCGAAGACCCTTTTAAAAAAATCTAATGGCACTTGGGGATATTTCAGAAAAAATTGAGATTTAAAATATTTTGCCTCTGACACTGATTCATCTGACAAGGACAGATTTACCATATGGGCATTTGGAAATGCATTCAAGGGCACCATGTCCAAGAAGGGAACCATGTAGGGCTGAAGGAATGTTTTCAAATAGCGTAAGATAGAGCACAAATGCCTGCTGAGCCCACCAAACAAACACCATACAGTGACCAAGGGGCTCCCAGATCCGGGCATCCAGGAGGGACAGTGACATCTTATTAGATTGAACAAGACTGTGGTACTTCATCATGCTACATTACAGGATTACAAAACACACTGAGAGACCACAGTACAAAACCCAGTTACTACCTAATTTACTAGAATTTTCGAATGCACTATAAATTCAAGCACCTACGTGTGGAGTGTGAGCTGTACTGATTAATAGCCTGTCTTTCTGGATCAGAGGCTTTGCCGTGTCTTTGTTTAACAGAGCTCATTGTGATTATCACAGGATAAACCCTCCAGCACGGCCATAAATCAGCCCTGCCGAGGCTCTTCACTCGCACAACCATCTGTCAGTCAAAAGGGCAGTCGAAGGCAACTTAAAAAAAGTTCAAATCTCTTCAGAGGGGTGCCAAGTACAACATCTCGGCTGCTTTTCCATGCCTTTCTGTCGAGGTAATTAACCCCGACCCGCTGCTTATTAGAGGAGACTCATAGGGAGCGGAGGATGAGAGGAAATGAGAAATCACAGCTTCTCAAAAAAGCAAACGCAGTCCTTGGAGACGGTGTCATCCGCTTGACTCTTCTCAGATCACGCTGCCATCAAACCTTTCCATAACATACATTCCTACGCAGCAGTTAGGTAATGTGAATAAATAAGCCGTTCTTTAAAATACACCTAATAAACATCTGAGAAAAATGTACATTTCCAAGCATCTGTAGATTTTGTACTTTTACATTAACCTGAATAATAATATTGGCTGCATAAATATTCATATGTAAAATTTGAATAAAGACAGACAAAGACTAGCACTAGGCTGCTTGTCATTACCATCACATCTAAACTTCTCAAATAAGTTCCAACGAGACCTCCAGCTTTTCTGCTAGCACTTGTGTCTGTTGCAACGAGGCATTTTTTTTTAATGAGCAAACTGTACGAGTTTCAGTTTGTTCGGTTAATTCATCTCAGTTTCTTTAAAAGTTCAAAAAACATGTTATTTTAGAAAGGTGTTTCTGATAACCCAACAAAACAGCCTAGATGTTAAATCCCATTACTACTTCTAATTGATCTAGCAGGTATGTTTAGTCAGTTGCTAATATCATAAATAATTAGACACATAGTTAGACACATTCTCTCCATTGTGTTCATGCGCTTGAATTCAGTGCATATGAACCGGAAATATGAAACAATGAATAAACAATGGTGGGAATTCATCAGGCTAGCCAACAAAACCGCTAAACAATTGGACTAGCATTTAATTGCCAAGTACAAATATGATAGGATTTTTTCTAGGTGTTGAAGCTGTTATAATTACTAATAAAATACAATGACATAACTACTAAAAATATAAAATATATACTCCATCCCAGTGTGCATAAAAGCTGGAAAAGTTCAATCTATGACACGGTTTGTCAAGTGACCCCACTAAATAAATTAAATTAATTAATGTAGCAACACTGAATATTATTGTATTATTTAAGGAATTAATGATTGTTTATTTTTAACAACCACCTGTGATCTAGAGAAACACAGTAAAATCAATTCCCAATCAATAAAATCCATGGATTGCTCGGCATTTTTTATTTTTCACAAAACATGTCACATTGTGGAATTTCATATCGACTTCAACCTCACAGTTAGAGAACATATCCTTTTCTGATCTTTTGTAAAAGAAAAACTGTGTTTGTCATAATCAAAAGTGGGATCTAAAAACATTACATTTCTATTTTACAACAGAAATTCCTATTCCTGCCTTATCAGCCACAGAATTGTATAAATTTCATGAAATGCTATTTTCTTGATTTGTTTTTGCACACGGCGGAGCACTAGGCATAAAAGCTAAATGCAAATGGAATGAGAGCAGATAAACAGAATGTTATGAGCTGAGAATCTGTTCGCTTCACTTCGCTCCTCTACACAATGTAACTACGCAATTGAAAGAGGGACTAAGTGATTCTGTTGTTCTTTCGCTTTGGCTTTCAGCTGAAAATCTACTACAGCGCTAAAGAGCTGCTGTGCTGAAGCGTGCTGCATTTTCATCAAGTTGAGGATGACAGGGAGATCAGGCAGGCCATCCTCCAGGCTGCTTGTACCAGGTGGTAGAGCCACAGCTGGCATGTACCTCTTCCACATAAATCATTCATTCTGGAAAACACTTGTATGCTACAGAGAGAGAGGCAGAGTAAAGTCTGCCATGGCGAAGTTTAGAACAACCTTGCGGTCAGCACTGTATCAGTAACTGTACAGAGTTACCTCTTAAAAGTGTACAGTACTGTCCTCTTGCCTTTGGGAAATGAATGTACTTAAAGGAACAGTTCACCCAAAAATAAAAAAAATTGCTGAAATGGTATGCACCTCAGGTCAGTCAACTTGTAGATGTCTTTGTTTCATCATCAGAACAGGTTCGGAGAAATGTTTAAACTGCATTGCTTGCTCATCAATAGATCCTTTGCAGTGAATGGGTGCCGTCGGAATAAAAGTCCAAACAGCTGATAAAAACATTACAGTGTTTGGTGTTTTGTGAATGTGAAAAGCTGTGTGTTTGTAAGAACGCTTCTGAACGCTTCTGTTTCTGAACCTACTATATTACATTAAAAAACATTGTCAAACTACAAAGATCAACTTATCTCAGATAAACTTAACAATCCCTGCCTTGCAATAAAAATGTAATCATGCGTCGTAACTAAAAAATGCTCCCTAACATACTCTCCAAGTCCATTCCTGAAGCCCACAGCCGTTGCCAAACAGCACAACGTGTCTGAGGCTGCAGCTCGGGAATGTTTGCTCAAGTAATCATCTGTAGCTGCCTCTCAGCTCAGTGAGGTTTGTTTGCGCCCTTGATTTGGTTTGAGCACTACACTGGCTGCCTGCTCCTCATAGATCAACATACAGTACATCCAGTTAGTATCTACGAGAATTCATTTTGGGAACAATGAAGTGTGTCTTTTATAACAAAGCACAAAAGGAGGCCATTAATAAAATTACATTAAAGACTTTTTGGAGCAAAATTTGTATTACGATATTTAGCGAAGCAGGCAAATCATGTTGCGCATGTTGCTGTTGTAGAGTAATAAACCAGAAAGAGAACAGCAAATTGCTTGTGTTTTCCGTTCTGCAACAAATTAGTGCTTTCCGAAGAAGCAGAAAACCAACCTGGAATAAAGCTTGCGCAACAGTGAGAAACTACAAACGCTTGATTGTTGCATACTGTTTGGCAGATGCATTTCAGTGAAGGTGATCACTCCATATATTCACGACCAACCAAACTTTAATACAACTGAAATGCATTAAATAATACAAGGAGATCTGACCGTGATTCTATAGAAGAAGCTTTAATATTTAAACAATCTAAATAATCCCACTATGAAGAACCTTTTGTGCAATGGAAATGTTCCATGGAGATTAAAAGCTCTTTAAGAACTTTTATTTTTTAAGCGTGTATCAAATGAACAAATGCATAAATGATGACGGAAAAAACAGAAATGTGCGCTAAGTAGTGCTGAAAGATAAGATCTGAACTACCTGCACAGATAGAAGCAATCAGCCACTTTTCATAATTAATGTTCAGCCAGTGCCAAGTTCATTAAACAAAAGTCCCCAAAGAGGGAAGAAGAGGAGTTCGCAATCATCAGTGGTCTTTGTGAATCTGCCAGATCGCAAATTGGAGGTCACACCTGCATAAAAGTGTCATTAACAATAAGGCAAGGTGCAAATCAACCTGATTCAAACAGGACAGGACAAATGTACAATTGGTATTCAGGTCATGATGCTGAAACTCTATAGATTTTTCTGTTTAGTACCTGAGTGGAAGATACTCCCCACAATGGACTGATATTTCTCTCACCCCCAGGTCATGTTTGTCCACAGTGCAGACAAAAATTTACCATGGTAACCAAGGTGTCATCCTAAAAGTTACTATAGCTACCGTCACAACAACAAAACATGGTGTAGTAGGCCTATAATATATTGTGTTTACATACTTGTCATAAATATTTCTAATTTTGTATGCCATTTATTTTTGTGATGGCACTCTGCCGGTTAATCTAACATTACTAGAGTATTTTGATGAAAACTATGGTTATGAAACAAAAGCTTCTTACACTGACTTATATAGATGTTTTATTTTTAGTGCAATAATTTCAATACATTTAGCGGGTAACTGTGGTTACCGTGATAAGTCATTGTGAAGGTAGTAATTTAGCTGCATTTACAATAAAAGGTTTTTTTTCCTATATAAACGCAACAATTTGTGCCTCTGCATCAGCAATAAAATATCATTAGTTGCATAATATCATTTTTTGCTGAATTTCTGTTTCTCAGCTGGATTTCATTTTCTCATAGGAGAATTATTTACGAAAGGGACATAAGACAGCATATAGTGTTTATTTGGTGAGCACTTTGGCCTGAGCGTCTAATTATATGGCCTATTTAATTGTTAGCTTTATTTATTTATTTATTTAGTTAATTTTATTTATCTGTTGACTGCATCAACCTCGAAATTAACCCTGTTAACCAAGTTACTGTAAGAAAAAAAATCATAATGATTATTTTTATTTATTTTATCAATTCCATCTTATTCATTATAATGTTAATGTTTATTTAAGCACTCCTTCCACTCACCATTTGTTAACAAATACGTTTATGGTGCATTTTGTACTCTTTTCATGAAAAGTGGCATAACAATCATTTTTGGCACATAAGTTGTGCTGAATTTCTGGTTTGCAGCTCTATTTTTCATAATTTTACAGCGTAAACGTCCTCTCTAACGTAACACTCGTACACAGAGTTATTAAACAGACATTAGTCTTACCTTGTATGTGCTGATTAACTACATTCTCCAGCCGATCCAGTCGCTCTATAATCCGCAGAGTTTCTCCTTTCCTGTCGCCTTCCAACTTTTTGGCTGGGACAGGCATCGGCACTTTGATGTACACATTTGCGATGTAATTAGTCACCCATCCTACGTACAAAAGACACACTATGTTGGTCATGCCACTTAGTATCACACACGTAGACACCAAAGTTTTGGTTCTCCTGGTGCAAGCCATTCCGACATCCCTCCATATAGAGTCCGAGCCACAGCGGACAAGTGCGCCTGTCCTCAACTCTGCATGTACTCCGATGGAGAATAACGCGCCTGACGAAAACACTACAGTCCGCGCTTCATTCTGTTTAGCTCTGACAGATTCCAGCGACTTGAAATGGGCAACTATCGTCTTGTTCCGACACGAAGCGCCGCGTCCTCCATCTGCAGCAGCAAGCAGGAGTATAGGAAGCAGAGCGAAGGTGCGCGAGTATGTGTGTGGTTTGATCCTGAGCCTGCTGACCAATGAGATGAGCTGTAATCTATGGGACCAATTACACAATGATCCAGTAACAGTAAGGAGGTGCTTTATAACTGCAGAGAATCCAACTGTTTCATTAAAAAATGTGTCTTTTTTTTCACAAAGGCAAACATGACTTGAACAAAGCAAAAAAAAAAAAAAAGAACACATTGCATTTAAAGGCTGTAGCAAAGCACCATTTTAACCACTTAGAAATGAACATTGTGTACCAATACCCTCCTGTAAGCAGAAGTTGTATGGTTGCAAATTATGTAATAACATTCATAATAACTTGAAATAAAACTGTAGGTATTTTTCAGGGAGTAATTTCGTTAAATGAATTTAACACAATACCTATATTTTTGTAATCGGTTTGAATTATTTGCAAATATTTTTAATTTGAAACGTGCACACATTCACTGTGTCAACAATGCAAAATGGCAAATTACTTATTTTATCTTAACACATTCAGTTGAACTAGGATACAAGTAAAGGATTCAGCCTATATTTTCATTTCAAAAAATGGCAAAATTTGACAAAAAGTACAGGGCCCGGTTGCATGAAAACCCTTGAGATGAGAAACCCCTTAATAAGGGAAACCTTTGTAAAACTCGAAAGATAAAAAGGTAACACTTTATTTTGATGGTCCACTTTAGCTATTTGACTAACAATAAGTAACTTTGAAACTACATGTGAACTAGCAGTCATTAGAGAATTAGCAGGGACGGATTTAGTGAATTTGGGGTCTCAGGCAAATAGGAATGGGGCCCTACACTGTACATTTGTACACATTTACTTCAATCAACCTTGAGGTACCGTTTTTTGTTGTCAAAGTTGCTGCTGCACAGTGGTGCCCCATAGTTACACGCCCAGTGTTTCTACAGTTTTCATGTACAAATTATAATGGGATTCTTTCATTAACATTTATTCATTTAGCAGACACTTTTATTCTTTCATGTTAGACCACGGAATAGCAATTGATTTACAGTTGAGATACAAGAAGTAGGCAGAAGTATACATTATTATATTACTTATTATATTTACTGACACAAACCTGTTTAGGCTACACATAGCCTAATGTGTCCACATACTGTATTCTGATGCAGCTAAATTCTCAATCAATATTTTCATTGATTTATCTTACGGTTTCTGTTGTCGTAAAACGGGATGAGTCGTCTGATAAAATCAAACAGGCTACAGATAAGATAATGACAACAGCTGTGCTTGAATGTAAAATTATTTGTACTTCGTTTTGTACCGAGATGTAAATTCGCAGACGCTCCCTAGAGCAGCATAGGCGAATATCAAATCAAAAACTAGTTTTAAAACGGTGTTTTGGAATGAAAACGATAATAGTTTACACTGGCGTTACAGGGGCTAAATCAGGGTCTCCAGCGTCCGTTTTTGAGGGTCGAAAACGCGCGTAAAGTTATGCTTTTTAAAACGAAAATGCATCTACTGTAAACGGGGCCTTAGAAAGATCGAGAGATCGCTCGTGCGCCAGTCAGTATCAGATACATAATATTTTCGTTTGAGCAGTATACGCACGAAGCACAACTCAGATACGCATTATTTTTAATATTTTATATATTATATATAACAAAAATCGTGCATATTGTGCCTTTAAACCATTTTAAATAGCCTACATTATTTTTTAGGATTTTTAAGCACAAATGTAAGACTTAAGACCTGCACAAATAAAATATCATATGAGCGTTGTAGGGCAATGACTGTGGTAACATTAAACTGTAAAATGACTGTAAAAAGCACGACCTACAGGTTTTTTATATTTTCTATTTTGTCAAAAAGTATCCATTAGCTATCAATTAGTTTTGTTTACAACTGCATTTTTGCAGCATCAAAACATGGGTTAATTTTCATATTTGGTCAATTTTACATCACTGGTTAGCAGGGGGCGCTTTTACTGTAGAAACGAGCTGTTTCTTCGGTAACAACTGATACAAAGCAAGGCAGAAACAGGCAGCGCTCATTTTTTTGTTCATGTTTTAATTTGTTTGGTTTGTATTTTGTCATGTTCTGTTTATTGTCATATGTATTGTGACATGTGGTAAACCCTTTAACGCTTAAGGGTGACTGTGAAGACGTTTGTTGCAACACTAAAAGAAATCCCTTACCTCAGGTAATTTTTCCCGCTCAGGGATACCTCTAAGTCAGATTACTTAAGGGCCGGTTTCACAAACGGCGCTTATCTTATGCCAGGACAAGGCATTAGTTAAATTAAAGATATCTAAACAACTTTTACAGAAATGCCTTATAAGAAAATATTACAGGTGTGCATCTTAACACAGAACACTGACATTTTTACTAGTTTAAGCCTCGTCTGTGAAACTGGGGGAAGGACTTTCATGCAACGGGTTCCAGTAATTCATGTCACGTTGGTTGGTTAACATTGTGAAACAGTTGTCAAATAATAGATGTTTAGCTACTTGAATCTTACCTTGCACTCTTTCACTATTAAAGGGTTAGTTTACCCAAAAAAATACCTGTATGAATTTCTCTCAGCTGTTTAACACAAAGGAAGATATTTTCATGAATGTTGGTAAGCAAACTGTTGTAGCCACCGACATCCATAGTGTTATGTTATCCAGCTGGAGTACCTCATGTGTCCATCAGAGGGCACTCCAGCCAGAACTCACCTCCACTCATGGACTCCATTTCCCAGGCTGCATCCCTGAGCCTGATCACACACACACACCTGCACCTCATCACCACGCCCACCTAACTCACCTCCACTCATGAGGTGTTTCTCAATGTCAAGGATGCGTCCTTAGCAGGACTGGTCCTCCCAAGTCACTTCCTTCAGAGGCTAGGCGAGGGTCCTCTTAAGCATTCGGAGAACACGTAAATGGAACAGGCTAGCAAGTGCACGTTATTGCGTCATTACGTCAGTGAA